>VZTT01045334.1:81790-136728 GCA_013400855.1 Buphagus erythrorhynchus
GTCGTTAATTTCTTTTATTCTCTTTTTTGCCTTTTTTTTTTCTTTTTTTTTTTTTTTTGTTTCTTTTTCTCTAATACTCGTCCTGTAAAGTGGCCAGTAAGAGAGAAGGCGGTGTGCTCGAGCCGGGTTGGAGCTGGCGATCGGAGCCTTGCTTTTGCCTCGACGGGCACTCCTGACGGCGGCTCCGGAGTTGCCCTTCTTTCCCAAAGAAGGCAGAAGTGGCAGAGAGCGGGGACGCGGCTCCGGCAGATCCCGCCGCCTCCCCGCCGCTCCCGGCCGCGCTCCCCGCACCTCCCGCCGGCGCAGCCCCGGGAGCCGCGTCCCCCGGACCCGCCGGCTATTGCGCCCTGCCCGCTGCCGTCCTCGCACTTCTGTGCACCCGGGGCTTGTTGGCACTGCTGGCAGACACCTCTTCCAACGGCAAAGAGGTTTCTCTCCGAGATTATTATTATAAATACTCGGATGCCCCAAGTATTTGCTTTCAGGAGAGTTGTATTTCTTTCTGTTCAGAGGAGGGTTTTGTTGGGGAGGGAAAGCCCTCCCCACCTTGTATCGAGGTGCAGCTTCTGTCCCTACCAAAAGAAAGGCCTGACTGCGTGCCTCTTCTGAGGCATGAGTTGGTGTGGTGGGCCATGTGTGGTTTCCCCATGTCCCCCGATGCCTCCTTTTGTAAAGACACGTTAATCCCCGCAAAATACCCACCAGCAGAGAACACTCTGCCCACTCCGAGTGTGTGTGTGTGGGTGCAGCATGTGGACTGATGATTGCTCCAGCTACCTGGCTCCTGCGAGGAGCTGTGCTGCTTCTCCCACTACCCCCACCACCTAGTTCACCCAGTTCCTCCGCTGTGATGTCCACCTCCTGCCATACACCTTATCCAGCCAGTTATTTGATCCAATTCAATCCCCAATGCAAATGTGAATAAGTACAAAGTATGGAAAAATGTTGCACTCCTTTGCTGAGCACTTTTACACCATACTTCATACAACAGGCATGACTAATGTTGAAAGGGTAAAGTTGTTTACTTTTAACCAAGATTAAATACAAAACTTCAAAAAGCTCCTCCCTTCCTTTGGATGAAACCCAGCTTTTTTTCCCATTTGGAAATTGTCAAACAGTGGTTAAACAATCCTTTGGCAAGCAAGTAGTGCCTGAGGGAATAAAGCATCAGATACATGGGGAGTGGAATAAAAGACATTTCTGTTCCTGAGGTACTTTTCTTGTATTGCACAATGAAGTATAACATAAAATCTTCAAGCCTTGTAAGGTTAGAGAAAAGGAACTTCCCATGATTATATACACTACATGATTTGATATTCCAGTCCTTTTGAAAACCTACCAAAATCCTTTCCCTAAGCCAACCTTGTGCTTTGAGAAGCTGGAAAACTAAGTACCTTAAGGAAAATACCAGGTTGAGAAATGCAATCAGAGAGACACAGGGGCGCATGTACAAAATTACATCTTTACTGTGCTATATTTTAACATTTTCACTGTGAATTTCTAAGGACACCATTGCACAAGTGAACAAGTGAGACTGGTTGAGGTTTGTTTCTTAATTCATTCCCTAGGTTACCAGAGTAAACTTTAATTAAGGTAACAAAGAGCGGAACGGCTGAGGGTGAGGCAGGCTTTTCCCAGATCATACCTGAATCTCGTTGTGAAATACCAGCCATTCAAAACACACAGCCTTTCTCTCCATCCAGTGACACATGGAAACTAACCAAATTCTGTCAATACCATGTTTGGGTTGGAAATTAACCAAAGGGTTATGCTAGATGCTACACGAAAGAACTTTAGGCAAGGAGCCCACTGTTCAGTTTTAAAGAATGAAATGTTCTAATAATAATGAAATATTAGTAAGAACTTTTCAGACACCAGGAGCTTGTGATCCAAAGACACAATCCCTTTTGTTTCGACTAGAATAGGCTGGCCAACCTTCACGGCCCAGAAACAAGGCAACAGGATTTTCAATAGGCCATGAACCACAGGCTAGGTGTCTCCCAGGGTGGAGGGCCAAGGGAACAGCCTGAGAGGACAGTGGCACCCCAGGGACCCTGCTGCTCCATTGTGGCAAGACCATGGGAGGGATCTGGGGTTGGGTGTGAGTTCAACCCAGACACACTGCGTTTAACTCTGCTGGTTTGCTTTCTCTTGCTGCCAGGAGTTAAATTTATGAGGTGCTGCCACTGCAAGGCATAATCCTTGGCACAGGGGCTACCTTGGACATCCCTTGGCTTCAGAGCCAGAGCCTGGCCACCACAATCTGGAAGCAGAGATCTCCCAAGTGCCTACAGGGGGCCTACAGGAGAGCAGTAGAGTCACTTTTTGCAAGAGCATGTAATGATAGGACAAGGAATAAAGGCTTTAAAATGAAAGAGGACAGGTTTAGATGAGATATCAGGTGGTTTTTTTTTTTTTTTACTGTCAAGGTGGTGAGGCACTAAAATATGCTGCCCAGAGAAGTTGTGGATGCCCCATCCTCACAGTGTTAAAGGCCAGGTAGGATGGAGCTTTGAGCAACATTGTCTAATGGAAGATATCCCTGCCCATGGCAGCATGATCTTTAAGATACTTTCAAACCCAGAAGGTTCTGTGATGATTCTTTGATTGTCTGTGATATATAAAGACTTCAGAATTCAGCAGACACCAGTAGATATTGTGGGGAAATACGATGCCATTTGCAGCCCATAATTTAAATGTGAACCCTACAATCGGATTACTATTTTGTAGAGGTAAAGAAGGTTCTCCCAAATAATCATTCTCTAATCAGCATAAATGGCAACAGTGGTGCAAAAGTCAGAGATGGCACTGTAGGAGAGAGGACCATGATGGAAAAAAAAATAACCCACAAAGACCTGACCAATTTCACTGAATATGAAACTGTTCTCTTTAGTTTTCAAGAAAGAGATGGACAAGGAGTCATTTGATTCATATTAATTAAGGGGCACAACAGACTTTGGGCCACTTTTCCTACCTTCCACGTTGAAAGTGAGAGCAACAGGAACAAATAAACGGCAAATAAATCTAATGTCTCATGTTAGTCAGAGGAGTCACACCGGCTGTGTCTGCTGGGAGCTCCATGCTTCTTTCCAGAAAGGCTGGCTGGGGGAGGCAAGCACGGGAGCTCAAGGACAGATGTGAGGAGCTCCTTCTTTGGGTGATGTACTTCTGTAACCAATTTTGTTAGAAATTTCTGCAGGGAGGAACAGTCTTCTGGGGATTAGCATTATTTTTCATTCTACGGCTTGCAGCTTCCTGAGGGAGGGAGAGGTAGTGCATACTTATCAACCAGCAGCACAGTCTTCGAAGCAGGGAAAAGCAGAGAGATTTCACACAGTGAAATTCAGATGTATCCTACTGGAGCCCCAAGTGTGCTGGAGTAGGATGTTTGATGGGTCTTCAGGATCTGTTCCCCTAGAAAACCAAACTCCTTGTTTTTCTGTGTGGTTATCAGAAGAGAAGAGATGAGACAATTTGCTGATTTGAACTTACTTCAGTCAGATCTGGTTTGACAAAAAAAAATACATTGCCAGGGTTTTCATGGAAGAACTAAGCCAGGTGTACAAACTACCTGAGGGTTTGACTTTCTCAGCTTATTAAAAATGGTTTTAAGTTTCCTTAAAGTGGTTAATGCAAAGAGTGGAGAGGAAGAAGGTGTGGGTTGAAAATTTAGTTACTAAACATTGAATAGACTTGCTGTCTGGAAGGGATGAAATTGCTGCTGGCTGCCCAGAAAGCCCTACAGCTTGCTGGCAGTCTTGTGGCTGAGCATTTGCATCTTTTCTGGGAAGAACTTCCAGACAGCATGTGCTGTACGTGTGCACTCAATTGCCATGGAGCATACTGCATGTGTGTGTGTGTGTCAGCCTGGCAAGCCAAAGCTCAAGGCTGTGGAAATAATTCCTTCTTGTGTGGGAAAGAGATGATCTGCTCACCCTCTGGCTGACAGCAGTCTTTGTGCCAGTGCACCTCTTGGCCCTTACAAGACCTTTGGCTCACTCACAGCAGAATGGGAATACATCTCATGGGAATATATCCAGTTTCAGTGTGATTATGGTGGTTAATAGGAATAAAGAAACTGTGGCATGTCTGTGCTTGGGAAAAAAGGCTCTGGTCTCAAATCAGGCTGGTGGAGTTTGTTCAGATTTGAGAGGTGTTCAAGAAAAGGAAAAAGAGCTGGGAGAACTCAATGCCAATGCAGCATCTTTGTCTTTACCTTGACTGAGAATAAAAGACAATTGCTAATAGTTACATTTTACATCTTACATTACTATTGCACTGTGTTAGTACTTTTTTGGCAGGCACATATTCCTGTGGACCTGTGTAAGTATTTTAATTCCTTGCCAGTTTTACAGAGACCTTCTATCTCATATAGAAGCTCTTGATGAGCAGAAGGAAGGTGTAGTGAACCGTTGTCTCTCTCCTTACACAAAACAGCCTGATCACCATCTCCAGTGATTTTGGCAGAAGCTGGATTAGGCCTGGATTTCATCATCACAGTCAGGATTCCACAGTTTTTCAAATAATTTTGATAATTGCTCTCCCTCCTCTTTTTTTCTGGGTACCAGTTTTGCTCACATATTTGGAGTTATACTTCTCACCACCATACACTTGCTCTTTCAAATTCTTCTCAGCTTGCTTTGATTTTGTGTGACACTCTACTCTTGCACCTACCTTAAGCTCATGATGCTATTGCTAGTCACAACATATGCTACTAGAAATATGGACAACTTAAATGTGAAAGTTTAGTAAATAACAAAAGAAATATAAAGATATTCAAACTCAGGGGTATAGAAACTGTCCACGCATATTCAGCTCTGTCATCTATGATTCTCAAAGCAGTAAACAATTATCAATATCATGACAGTGTGGAAGTCTGAATTTATCTGCTGTTACCAGATTCATCTCTTCATTCATCTCTTCATTGTGTCTTTCAATCTTTTTAAAATGCTGCAGTCCATAGGCACTAGATGTCAACGAGGCCCTAGGAGTGTTCTTCCGTGTGCTCATCCTTATTCAAACAGACACTACGTTCCTGGTATCAATTTTTAAGAACCCTCCTAAATTAAACCATGCATTTAAAAATTATTTACTTTGCTGTTTCAAAATCTTAATTTGAGCATAGTCATACCATTTAAAAAAAACTTCAGAAAACTTTTTCCTGTAAGCTAGATTATTTCCTTTCTCTATTGTCAATGAAAATGGACAAGTTCATGGACTGCTTTTCCTTTTTTGTGGCTGTCAGCTCCTCACCCTCATATTGATGCAAATGTGGTTCTTATTTCATTGTGACTGTCCCAGGAGAGTGTCAAAATACAAACAAAATAATTTCAGTAATGCAAAACCAGGTGAGGTGTTCCCTTGATTTTGCAAAGTCAGAGATGGGGCTGTAAGAACTTGAAGGTGCATTTAGCCTCCATCTCTAAGGCAGGCAGTGCACAGATGCAGCTTCTAGCAGAGGCTGTGATATTCCCCTTCCACAGAGCATTGCAGGAGGGAAGGAAGCAGAGGAAGAGAAAGTGTTAAAAGGTAAATATTGACTCAAAGAAAGGAGACATAAAGGAGAATGTGGGAGAACTGTAAATGAGCCAGAGAACATGGAGAAAAATTCTTCAGCAACTGTAATTAAGTTAGATTTCAGAAGTAATTGCAGTGTTCTGGCATCAGCAGATACTGTAGGCAATGTTTGCCCTCAGCTCTGTTTGCTGAGAAGTCAGTGAGTTGTTTCAGCCTGCAGGGCCTGATCCTGGTGTGGTGGCACTGACTGCACACAGACATGAGCCCGGTGAGGCAGCCAGTGTCCCCCCTCTGCATGCCACTGGGAGCAGCCAGAAGGGTGGCAGGGAATGGCATTGGTGAATGCAGAGATGAAAACACAGGGGCATGTGTAGATGCAAACACACAGCCTAAGTGAAGAATATGTATTTAATTGAGCTGCTGGTGCAAAATTGTGTTAGGAATTTAATGCTGGATAAAAGATGTTTAAATTGCCACCAGTGTCTGGCTGATGCTGCCACCTCTACAGAGATCATGGTGAGGCTGGGCTAGTGCCTACATCCTCACCAGAGGCTGGAACAGTAAGTGGGATGCAGGAACTACATTGCTCTCTGGTTCCTTTCAGATACACTTCTCCTGTGTAAAACCAGATTATATAGGCTTTCTGCAGGGAGAATAGATTTCACCTTTAAGTCTTCTGCAGACATTTTACATTAGCAGTTCATGCACCATCAGAAAATCAATTACCATTGGTATTACATGCAGATGAACAGTGCAGAGTAACAGAGAATTCATTTTACACAATGCTTTTAATAAAATGCTAAATAGAGCTAAATATTTTTGAAAGGGTTATTTATAGGATCAGTGTAGGAAGTATGTCTCCAAGGGGAAGTTTGCACCTTTGTGATTTGGATGAGGAGTGAGGAGTTTTAATGCTAACATTGGTCAAGAACATATTTATACCAGGCTGGATTGTAGACGAGAGCAGTCCATCATCTATAGTGCAATGGCTGTCACTTCATGTGGAGAAACACTTTTTCTTTTAAAAACAGGAATTTCACATGCTGTGTTGTTGCACTGCCAGTTGTTGCAAGACCCTAAAATAATTGAATTACTGCTTCATTCTTGACACTCTTATCATCTTTTCCTGTTCTTGATGCCAGCACAGTTTGCTGATTAGATTTGCTGCATGTATTTCAGTAAATCATTTACTTCAGCACCTTGTTACAAACAGATCTATCTGCAATGGTAGTCCTACTCCTTCCTGAGTTTAGGTATGTATATGGGGCAAAGAAAGGGTCTCAGGTGGTTTTATCAGGAAGCAATTATGAAAATAAGAACAGAAATGCAAGGCTAGACCAAAGTATGCTGCCTCTAACTGTGGCTAGAAAGAGAATTCTGAGAAAGTGAGTAAGAATAGCACAGGCATGCACTTCCCTGGAGTGCTTTCTCAGCCATCAGTATTTTATGCTCAGGAGCTTCCCATATGCCCATGTAACCACCATAAGCAACATCTTCCTGCAGGGAACCCCACAGCTTAACTATACATTTTATGAAGACCATCTGGTTTTGCTCAATTTGAACCTGCTGGTGTTATTTGGTATCTTTTTGTTCTTGGGTTGGAAGAGAAGAAGAACAATCAGTCTCTCTTCATCCTCTTTATGCTCTTTGTGGTTTTATAGACATATGCCATATTCCTTCTCAGTCATCAGTTTTCTTAGTATGGAAATTGCTCTGTGGTTTTGATTGTCCCTGTGATTCTTCTCTGAATGTTTTCCACTGTATTGCCTTTAAGGTGAGGACCAGGAATGCATGTAGTGTTCAACAGGCAATCCAAATGCACACACACTAAATCTGTACAGGTGCATGATGGTGTTCTTGGTTTTCCTTCACTAATATTTGCTAGCACAGGGCTATGGCTCTTGTGTCTTTAACATCTTTTGAGAAGCATAGTACAGTTCAGTTACACAAGCTCAAGAACACTTCTTTCCACTTGCCTTTTATTTTTTAGATATCCTGTCTGAATCCAAAATAATAGAAATTTGTCTTAATTTATCTACATATTTCACTCTATTGAAAGAAAAGAATGGCTAGAATATTGCTGAAGAGAAAATGTATTTTTCTTCATTGTAACCTCCAAGATTTCTGAAGGGGCTATATTTAAGTATGTATGCAAAAAACAGCCATGCTGGGAGGGGAAGGGGGATCAATCACAGAAAACTTGAACAGCAAAAAGAAATGTTTCGAAATGTTCTAAACTTGTGAAAATAAAAGTATGACAGGGTAGAATAGAATAATAAAAGAAATCCTTTGACAATTTCCTTGCAATAGAATGTACTCCCTTCTTTTAAATGTTTTTGTTAGAGCTAAAACTGGTGAAACCATGAGAACAACTAAAATAGATGAATCCTTCTGCCAGTTGCTATTACAATCTATTACTTGCAGGAAGGAAGCGTGTTTGTTTAAAAATATCCTCCCTGCCCTTAAAGATGCAGCGAGATGCTTGGATTACTTGAAATCGGTTGTAAATATCATAATTACCCAGTTCCTTTTTCATTTTGCAGTCCTTGCTAGATGTATTATTATGCGTCTCACAAATCTAATCTAATCTGTGCTGCTACTACTAAGTCAGGTACTGATGATACTGATATGGCACTACAGAAAACCAGCAGTGATGACCTAAGTTTCAGTCCAATGTTTCCAACTTCCAGGGTAACCAGTACCTATTTCCCACTTGGTTCCACTAAGCAAACCACAAAACCCCTCAAATTCCCCAGGTGATGACCACCCTCAGGTTTTCCACCATTTCCTCCTGCAGCACTGGCCTGTACTCCCTGCCACCACCCTGACAACCTCAAGCCAAGTGACATGGGGTACAAATATTGAACTCATGCCTTAAAATGCCTTTCCAAAGTTGTGCCTAAGTATTCCAGCTGGTTTATGAGAGTGAGTGAAATGGCCCAAAAGCTTCATTTCAATTAAAATAAGCTCTGCTCCAGGTCTTCTTGTAATAATCAGCAGTGGCATTCAGCTTTCAAAAGCTGATGCTAATGCTTTATTGGCATGAGTGTGCTGGCCTGTTTGATACTTCTGAGAAGGACAAAAAGCTCTGGTCTGCATCACACAAACAGAAGTTCATATTTTCAAAACCTTTGATCTGAAAATGTACTACCTTTACCACTTCAGCTTGGCTTCTGTACTTGGAACTCTTCCATGGAGATACAGACATTTCTTTGGGGCATGATGAGCTTTTGACTTTTGCCTTTCTTTGATTTTTTTTTTTTTTTTTTTTTTTGAGATAGAGAGCAAAGATCTTTTCTCTGAGCATGCCTGCCCCAGGCAGCCACTATTCACAGTGGAAGCTGAGTAACATTTTGCTATTCAAACAGAAATCCAAGTGTGTTGTACAATTGCAACAATATGAGACCAACGTGGCAAGAGGTATGGAGCCATTCATTCCTGCCTGGTAAAGAAGGAGACTTTTGGAAAGGCAGGTAGAGAGAAGGGTATTGGCAGTATATTATCAAGGCACAAAGCAAGGGTGAAGAGGCCATTGAAGAACATGTGAGGCATTCAGAAAAGGAGCAATCAAGAAGGTGGGATGAGATGCACAGAAGTCTGGCAAGAGGTATGGACTAAGACTTGAAAGGATTTGGTGTTACCTGGTGATGTAGGCACTTTGCTGAGGCCCTGGATACTTCAGCATAAGTCTGAAGTTCAGTGAGCTGCTTTATTGCCACTGGAAAGTCACTTCACCTCCCCACCTCTCAGATTTCCCCCGTCCCCCCATCTCTACCTGCTCATCAGATAAGCATCAACAAAGAATTCTCAAGAGAGGGGGAAAAGAAAAATAAATTATGCTACAGCTGAACAATGAGGACATGGGACCTGAGTCAAAAGATGACATGATTCTATGTGGTTTAGGGGAAAGGGATGAGACAACTTTAGCTCCCTTCAGAAGATCTGACATTGTTATGTTCTAAGTTCTAAATGCAGAGACATGATCCTGGGGATGTAGTACAGAACGTGCAGCACTCAGCCAGCATGACAAAATCATTGCCAGGTAGAGATAAATGTAGCACAGTCAAATTACATAAACCCCTTTCCCTTGGTCTTTAGCTGCTAAAGAAGGATGGGGCATTGAGAAACCCTTCCTGTTTGGTGGGGCAGAGCACAATCAGCTAAACTGATCCTTTAATAATACTCAGGGGAAACACATGCTAGTGCTGCATTGGTGGTTTTTTTGGGGTTTTTTGGGTTGTTTTTTTTGGCTTTTTTTTTGTTTTGTTTTGTTTTAATAATCAAAATTAGCTGTGTCTTCATGGATGTACTCGAGTTTGTTGTCAGTTCTCATGTATGTGATGCTACACCTCATCTTGCTCTGGTGGATCAGTTTGTTTACACAAGCTTGGCACAGTGAGGAAGCCTTGGATCCCAACCACATTCTCCATTGAAATGGTACCACACGCTAGCACTCCAGGCCTGGGTGCTGCACCCATGCCCTCTCAGAGCCAGATGTGAATGCCAGGACTCAAGGTTTAATCAGCATTAGAGACTTTCAGACAATAACTCCAATACATCTGGAAACTGCAAGCGGTTTGTGGAAACATAGTCGTATCTCTTTTCAGAGAGGCAGTATGTAGGATTTTTAAAAATCTTCTGAAATCAGGAAAAAAGCTTATGTGCAACCTTAGGAACTCACTTGGTTGTCAACAGCTAATCGGGCTCCCTGATGCAGAAGTACAGTACCTCTCTGTACCAAGAAGGGAGCTCCCAGCTGGCATAATGAAGGAAAGACAGCAAACCCTATGCATCTGAAAGCACTGTGCTTTCCTGAAGAAACTGTTCCTTTCACAGAAGGAACAGCTATGGTCTGGTGTAGGGGAAATCTGAGACCTCTAAACATACCAAATCCATCCAGCATAGACTAATTATTTATAACTCTATAGAGTTAGCTGAAAATATGAATGACTTCAGCTCCCCATTCAAAGAATCCGAATTGTGTCTACCTGTCCACCTAAGCTTCTGCAATAGCCACTGGAGATCTAAAGACTACAGTCAATGGAGCCAGGGTAGTTCAGCTAAGCAAGTGATGGAGTTTACCTTCTAACAATATGAATTTTCTCTCAACTCCATTCCCTGTTGACTAAACTTCCATTGACTCTAATAGAAGCTTAGACATGTAGCTCACATAGAGATATCTGTATTGCATTCAACTAAATTTAGGCATCCTTATCAGCAGCTAAATCCCCCTCTATAAGGCTTATTAGGTCAGACTCATCTGGGCAGGTGAGTGGCCTTCTGTTCTGCATGCGTTACCTCAGTGCAGAACTTCTCATGTTGTCAAGACTGACCATTGAAGTTACAGGTCTAAAAACTGAATAAATTGCTTCAGAATGTTTTATATAGACGAAATGCACCTGAAATTTCAGATTCCTGAGAACTAAAATTAAATGTCTGAAAGAACACCTGAATGCACCATCCAAAGAATATGATCCTGAAATTGCAGTCATTAAAATAATGGGGCTGATTGCCACCAAAACTTACCAGAGAGGCTGAGCTAGACCAAAGTTAAGGTCCATTCAACCTCACACACAGTTTTCAATGCAGACAGTCAGGAGACAGTCCAAAAGAGAGTGATCCTTCCCCTTCTGTGCTATCACAATTTCAGCAATCAACAACCATTTGGGTACTTTGTATGTTGAAGAATGCATCCAGACAACTTTGTGTAGCACCTCTGTGGGTTCTTTCCTCCTTGAAGTAATTAAAACCTTTTGGGAATCTGTTCCTGTCTTGGAACCCCTCCACATGCACTTCTTCTGGATGAGAAATTCAGGACCTACTGTTGTGGCACTAAGTTCCACAATTTAAATATGCCCTGTGCAAAATCTTTGCATTCCCTTGATTTTCTTCTGATGTGTTTCTCAGAGGTGCTGCCTCAGGTGAAATAGTGAACTGCCTTTCCCCATTCACCTTCTCCATCACTTTTCAGATTTTATAGATGTCTATTGTAGTCTGTCTCTGCCAGAACAAATGTTGTTTATAATAGCTGCAAATATTTGAAAATACACCGGTTTGTATGATAATCAACTCTAGGAACTCAAGCAAAAGCTCACTGTGGAAAGACACCCCTAATGAATATAAAATACCTAGGGGAAAAAATAATCACCTTCAGAGATTTAATGCTGGATTTTGTCCCAATAAAGTCCTTTGTTTTGGTCAGACATTTTTAGTACATGAATTGTTGGTTCCTGTGAAACAAGATGGAGGTTGACTGGAGTCTCTTTCTCCACTTGTTTTAGTTCTCACATGAGATCCAAGGTATGAAATCCTTACCTGTTCACAAAACTCCCTCAAAGCTGAATGCATTGCTAGTGGTATCTTTAGCTTGCACTTCTAGGGAATGAAGAAATGAGAAATACTTATAAATGCATAATGCAACCCACTAGTTTAGATAAAGCTTGTATGCAATTCACATTAACTTAAAACCTTAACAAGTTTCAGTCACCAGAGGATATTATGTTTAACAGCAAATTTTAATACAGTCATAATAGAATGCAGAACCCTAATCATCATTAACTTGTAGTTCTAGACAGAAGGTGTGCATGTCTTGGTTCATATGCTGAGGAAGGTCTACTTTTTTAGGTCACTTTGGTAGATAAATGTGCTTTTCAGTGCTAAGATAAGAAGAAGATACACTATTTCCATTGTTTTATTATTAATACATTACTTAATGCAAGCTGGGAAAACTAACTAGACAAATTTCAGTTGGATTTTACAATAAATACTTTCAATAGATCTACTGAGCAGTACTTACAAGAGATAATTTCAGCAGCTAACAGGAATAAAGACTGAAAAAATGAGTGCCTATTACTGAGAGATAGATTGGAAACTGATAGATAAGCATGAGAAATTAGTACCAATAGATGCAGCATAAATTACAGACAACTCAGTCTCCTGTAGATCATCTCTGAAGAGAAACTCTAGATCTCAAATTCTGTGTGCTGGCATAAAAGCCCTGTTTATCCTACATGGCTCCTGCCTCTATATGTCCAATCTATCACTGAATCACAGCTTTTCACTGAACCTGTTCTTTTGGGACATGGTATATTGTGTGGTAAATTTTGAGTGGGGTGGGAAACAAACCATTTAAAAAAGATTAGCTTGCTCTAGCACCTGCATTCTTACAGTTTTTCAAACCATGCCCTGGTCTGGAAAAAGCTCCTGGTTCCACATCTCACGTACACAGTTAAATTAAAATACTTAATTGTGCAGAGCATTAGTCAGTGCTGATCTCCTGGGGAAACAGGAACTTTATGAATGATGTCTGCTTCCCACTGTGAGGTGTAAAATTACAGTGTTTAAAGAATATATGTGTTAAGCACCTAAGGCTGTTTAAAGACTCTGAGATACCATAATAGACTATCATGGTATTGTGAAAAAGAGTTTTGTGAAGCAAAGTATTTAGTTTGGAAGCTAAAAGGAAGAAATTGTGAAATAAAATGGGACAAAATAATTTTTTTGTTTGCTGATAAGCAATTTGCTAATTAAGAAGGGGAAAGTGGTTTTGTTGAGTTATGCTGGTTAAGAAAACCCTGAGAATAAGAGTCTAGCTGTATTTTGGAGGGGAAAATGAAAGCACATTTGCAAGTGTACCCTGTGCATCTCAAAAGCATGCTGATCGGCCCGTGAACACTCCAACTTAAGTGAAGTGTGCTACCAAGTGCCAGAGGCCACCAAGGGTGATACTGAGAGTGAACCCATGGTCTGTAAGCATAGGAATATGGATTTTCTGATTAGATTAGATTAGGATGTGAGTACTTTGGGCTCAGGCAGGTGATCTAAGTGTGCACTGTACACCTCTTTATGGGCAAAGGCGCTCTGCCTGCTCTTGGGACTGGAGCCAGAGGCAGCTCTAGTTGGAAAGGCAGGGAATCACTCTTGCAGAACGCTGAGCCAGGGCATGGGTGCCTCCTTCCTGTCCCCAGCGGGGGGGTCTGGTGTGCCTGGTGCCAGAGGACAGAGGAGCACAAGTACTTTACCCAGACCTGGCTTGTCGTGGTTCTGGCTTCTCCTGGGGAACAGCCCAGTGCACAGGTACCTGCCCAGGAAATAACCTGCTTTTGAGCCACAACAAGACAAGGATAGAAAACAGCCAGAATCATGCTGGTCTTTGGTTTTGCTCCATCCTTAGTTCATAGACCTGCCAGCCTGTAGTCCTGATAGTGCTTATTGCATATTGCAGATCTGATTCTTTCCTGGGTCCATCCTTGAACAGAACACTACTGATGGCAGCATCATGGACATTTCCAGTGACAGCCGTGCATGTGTCTGCCATAAAGCCGTGGGACAATCCAAACTTGGCCATTTGAAAATGTTGGAGTTTTCTTACTGGGAGAAAGAGAGGTAAAGGTTTTCACTTGTTTGTTTTGAATGTCCAAGTGACATTACTGGGAACAAGATGGTGTCTCAAGAAAAAAGAGATCAGAAAATCCACATTTATAATCCCACTTCAAGCCTACTTTAAACACTGTCCAGGGCAATGTCTCTATCAATAGGGATCAAGCAAGACAACTGTGCAAACACATTTGTGCTTTCTGTTAATTCCTACTTTCACCTGCGAGTCAGGAAAAGTGAAAAAATACTAATTTAAAAAAAAAAACCTGCTTGTGTAAACATTGTCTGTAAAGATTTTATCGGCTTATTTTTTTTTACTTGTGGAACATGATTAGAAGAAGTAAGAGCAGTAGAAGAAGGAGGGAGAGAGTGGGGGAATGTACCTGCAGTTTTCAAAAAAAGCATAATGAATTTTTCCATAAGGCAATTTTAAGCTCTAAGTGCCTTGGTAAATCTGTAATGTGATTTTCCAAGTGGTGTGCAAAATGTCATCCAAGTTTAAATCTGTAATATTGCTTTAATCTCCAAAAATTAAATAATAATGTTTGTCTTTACTGTGTTTGATCCAATCCTGCTCTCCTTTCCAGAATCAGTTCCTACTAATTTTAGTGATCTGGGCTCAGTAATGCACATTTGACTTATCAGTTTATTTACAGCTTGGATCTGTCATTGCCATTAGGTATCTAGGATACACATTTCGCACACATGCAGCACATGGAGAACATGTACTTGTAGATACTCTTTCATTGAATATGATAATGTAAGGATCGTTATCCTACCTAAAGAAATGCATTTGAATTGCATACGTCTCAAGCTACCCTCCAAACACTAGATAAATACCTTCCAAAAATAGCATCACTCATTTTTCACAGCAGGTGTCATTCATCAGGTATGAGGCTGCATCTAAACGTGTTAGTAATAATAATTCAGTTTGGTATGTGACTCCAGCTCATTACCAGCAGCCCCAGGCACTGGAGGCTAGTGAAGTCACTAGAGCAGTGCAGAAATACTTAATCCTATACCAAATATTTAGTCCTATGACATGAATATTACACAAATATTGATCCTGTATGTTAAAAAGACTCAGAAGAACCTGGCTCTTTTCCTTCAGCTGTCTGATGTGTCTTGCTGTTTGCTCACCTCCATGGTCCTGTTTGCAGAGCTGGACCAGCTCCAGGCTGCCCACCTTACCTGATCTGGAAGGGGGTGGTGGGCACAGGAAGGGGGGAGAGGAGGGACCAGATCCTACCTCTCCACAGGCAGGATCTATGGCGATGACTGCATCTCCCCCTGTGGAGAAAGGACATTGCAGGTGTGGGATGGTCCAGTCCTCCATGCTTCTCCTGTCCCTCCTGTGGCATCTGCTCCCAGGTGATAGCCCCAAAGTGATTTTTTTTGAGGTGGGAATGATGCCTTTTTGCTGCTTGTCACACCTTGGGCACCTTGCTGCATTGCCAGGGAACACACAGCGGTGCCATGGTTGCCGTCACCACGAGAACACGGCACTTGGTGTCCCCCAATTCATGTGCCACCATACTGGCAGAGGAAAACCATTTTTGGCATCCCCCCCTACATGGGCAGTGCCAGCACAACTGGCAGAAGTGCTGATGAGCAGTGCCACTGCACAAAGGCTAATTAGGAGTCTGCAGGGAATGCTGCCACGTGCTTCTGCTTAATTTGTCATATTCACACCAGGCCTGACGGAAAGCCACTGAGGAGACAGGAGCATTTCCAGTGGCCTTTAATGGGCTGCTTGCCCTGGGACACCAGTAATGACAGCCCCATTTGTGCAGGCAGTGAAAGGGCTCTCCTCAGGCCCCACCAGACACGAGAGCCTGTTGACCTTAATTAGATTTCATGGCACACTTGGCTCGGTCCTGCAGCAATTGCTCAGCCTTTACTTATATGTGCTGGCTAAACGGGGATGCCATCCTAGGCAGCAGTTCACAGGGAGCCCAGGATATGATGAGACCCATCTATGGTGCCTTGTACCTCTTTTCAGAGCAATATGCTAAAGATTAATATTTTTTAGCAGCATAACAGTGATAAGCAATTGCTTTTCTGTTTATTACTACTCACTCTTGTTACAGAATTGTTTCCAAAGCTTGCTTATATCTGGTGTTTTTTGTGGTGCTGCACAACACAAAGACCAGGGGCCAACATCTTCATTCCAGGATGTTGCCACTCAGACACCTGCTGGTTTTAGTTTGAAATCTCAGTTACAGAGACAAGGCAAACTGAGGTATGCTCAGGTGACAAGCCCCAGGCATGGACAGTCACCTGTAGGTGGTGAGTCACATGAGGAAGGGGCCGGATCCCATCCTGGTCTCTCTCCCTAGGGATGCAGGGCAGCTTTGCTGCTTGCCTGTGCTGGGGGGAAGGAAGACTGTCCTTTGCACCAAAAGTCAAAAAAGAAAGTGGTGGAATTACTGTCCCTGCTGTGTCCCACTCCCTGACTTCTCCAACTGGGAAGTGTGGAGGACAGGGTCAGGTCTGGATCCCTGTCTTGGAGGAGGAAAGAGAAACACCTGCTGAGGCTATGCAGCCATCCCAAAGAAGCCTTTGCCCTCATTAATGCCTACAGACCACAGACCTAGAGAAAAACTTTCTCAGTAAGTCATGAGGCTTTATCCTCCTCCAGGGTCCCATGAAATACAAACAAGATCACACCAGCTCTCCTGACATTCCTTTTCTTGGATCTTCTGGAAACAGAGATAAATTCCCCAACAACCCTTGGGGAGTCAGAAAAGGAGTTCTCAGGCTTTGATCATTTCCTTGAGGGGAAAAAATGTAGAGAAATGGGAAAAAAAATGTGTGCAATGCTGAAGGGAGAAGAAAAGGGTGAGAAGAGGAAGAGGCTATGGTGAGGACAGAACAAGGAAAGGTGAAGAGTGGAAGGGATGGAAAGCAGAGAACAAAGGCGAGAAGCCCTGAACATTTGAAAGAGCAGGTAAATGAGGGAGCGAGCTGAGATGGGAAAGAGAAGAGGAGCACTAACTTAAGAGAGATGTGTAACAAAGGGAAAAAAAAGAAAGTCTTAGCAATGTATTAAATAGGAAAAAAATAGGTGAGAAGCTAAAGAAAGAGAAGACTTCCTTGTCGAGAAAGAGAGGTGAGAGCAGGCTGATTCTAAGGGGGAAAGTCCTGAAATCTGAAGAAATATATTACAAGCTAGACACACAAAAGCAGAGGCATAAACTGTAATAGAGAGCAAAAGAAAATTAAGTGAAAAAAGAAAGCAGGTGGAACAAAAGGAAACAGTGTGTGTAATATAGTTTTGAAATATTAAACATAGAAGTTGGATAAAAAAATATTGCTGAGCTAATTTCTCTTTTTAGAGCTGTACAGTATGAAGTGAAACATATGTACAGTCTGGCATTGCTGTTCAAATCCGCTTTTAATGGGTACAGATAATAAAGCTGGTGACCATTTAAGAGCAAATGCCATTACAAATGATGACCTGTAATCCACTGTAAACTCTTACCCTCTGCTTACACAAACAGACCTGGGTACTTGAAATGAAAAGAGACTTTTATTTTTGTTCTTTTCATGTAGAGACCATTGGTTTCCTGGCCAAATTTCACTTTCCAAATGACAAAGGGTTAAAACACTGGGCTGCAGGTCTGTCTAGAAAGTTTTATTTCATATCTCTACTCTTAGGAGATGCAGTTGTCTATTCTATTTACTACCAGTGAATGGCATGTGGAGGATTACTGAACAACTTGACTGAGGGTAGTTTCTTTTTCAAGTGATAAGGTGTTGTAGAAGAGCTGCTTGTTGCCAGCACAGCCTCCAGCCAGCTTCCTGGAAGGCTCCTTGCTCATCCTTTGCATGCCCAGGACCAGAACTGCACACTGTGCTGAGCAGGGAAAGGAGCAAGCCAAGCACTTGAAGCTACCCAATGCTACCTGGCATGATCCGAGCACCGTGCGTGCAAGGGTGTGACTTACACATTTGTGAGAGTTGGGCAAGGGCATGTGATGGTGATAATCCTGGTGAGTGAGGAATGCAGAGCCTTTCCTCCTACAGGGAGAGAGTTGTCAACCCCAAAAGGAGAAGCCAGGACCATAGTCTAAGCAGTGTCCTGCCCTACCCTGCAGAAAATATCCTCGGAAAACAGTGGGATGCCCCTTCTCAGTGGTGTTCTGGGCTGTGGCACTGGAGGTCAGCTGCGAACTCAGGTCTTCAAACACATGGTAATGCAAAGAAAATGTAGTGCAAAATGTAGCATGGTAGAATGGTGTCCTTTACCAGGACCTTTATGCAGGTCCTGTGATTTTTAATCACTCCTCCCAAGCTCACTGCCTATATCATTCCCTCCTTCTCCCATTAAAAACATCACCCACAGTCTGGCTCCCCATCTCTCATCAGAACAAAAAGCATGCGACCTCTCCACCCTTTACCATGCATGCCACAGAGCAGGTCACAATTAAAAAAATCTAATTTTAATGTTGTTTTAATCATCACTGGACTTGTGAGTTGATGGCAAGAGATTGTAACAAGGATGGACAAAAGACGTAGAAACACACAAGAAAAACTAATGATGAATCATCATTTGAAGGGTGAGTCATGCCTGAGTGCATGCATATGTCAAGCATGAGACTGGCATAGCTTCACTTGATTAACCCAAATCTGCTTTGTTTAAGTCTTGTCTTACAGCTCTGCTTTTAAGGAAACAGTAACACAAAGCAGTTGCTTGTACAGTGATTTTATTTCCTATCTATGGGAATATTTTGGTGGATCCCAGCAGAGAAGCCATGGCTGGAAGAGATACCCAGTCTCACTTCTAGTTCCTAGACAGGGTCAGTTCCACTCTAATTCTTTTTGAGGTTTGTATGGTCTGCTCTCTAAATTCGCTGGAGATAGAGATTCAGACCATCCCCATCCACCACTGTAGACTCAAACCTCTCACATCCATCACTGGATTTACTAGGAGAGGAGCAGCTATCATTTAACAGGGGCAATTTCAGGACCACACACAAAGGCATGAAAGCAACCATCCTGCTTTCAGTGGCCCCCTGCTCTCCCTGAGACCCCTCACCACAGATAGGGTGTGGCACAGCAAGAGATCTGTGCTTCAGCCTGACCACTGGTGCTGATGTGAGGGATGGGGCAAGGATGCACAGCCACACCAGCAGCAGCACAGGGCTGGGTCAGTGTGGAGTGATGGAGAAGCTGAGCCCCAGGCTATCATCCATCATCTGGTACCTCCAGCTGCACTTTGACAAACACATTGAACTTACACAAGTAGGAAGTGATGCTGAGTGAGGTGATGGTGGGTCTGCAGCTGCTGCTGGCAGGGCAGCCCAGTGTCCTCAAAGACTGGCTGTTCCAGTCAGGCTCTGCTCTGCTCCATGCCCCGTGGTGAGGTTGATCTGCTGTTAGCATCCCTGCCAGCAGCAGTGTACCTCGTGGTGGCCATCAGAGGCAGGTTGAGCACTGGGTTGTGTCCCTGTGCTCGTGTGACACCGCAGCTGGGCAGCAGAACCCCATTTACTGCTGCAGTGCTGTGCTGTTCAGCTGGCTGTTAGACTGCTGGCATCACCAAAGCTCTGCCAGCATTTGTCTCGAGTGCTACCAAAAAAACCACCCAAACCCTATTATAATTGTTTCTATGTTTTTGGATAGTAGGAGGGAAGATCTGCTTCATGACAGCAGAAATTGTGTGGCAGCCTTCTGTGATGAGCATGCAGAGTTTTCTACCAAACAGAATGTATTCACTTCTTATATAGGAAAATACTTGTATAGTTAAGGATCCTGGGTCATTTTCTGCACTGATGCAGAAGGATTTGGCTTTTGAAACTTATTTAGAAAAGGATCCAGTGCTGATAAATGCACCAAATTTTGCTAGGCAACCAGGTGGTCTAGAGAATTCCTGATTTCTAGTCAAGTGCTGAGCAGCACAAACACAGAGATAATACCATGTAATTCTTGCAAGCATTTAGCCATTGGCAAACAGCTGCCTACCAATCTCTTTATGAGATTTATTTCTGTCTCATGATTTTGTCAAGGTAACAGTAGTAGTTGATAACATTCAGAAATACAGAAGTGCTATTTAATACTTGGGATAGTGAACAAGCCAAAAATCTGCTGTAGAAAATAAGCTTGTATGAACATTTGACTTTTAAAATAATTTTATAGATTATATGTGCCTAGTGTTTATAATTCAGGAAATATTTATTTGCAAGTAACATCAGCTGCAGTATCCCTAGAGCTATAGGCTTTGTGGTTCTCTGATCTCTAACCCTAACCCTAGTGCCAGCTTAGGGCTGTGGCTGAGGTCCCCAGTGTCATGAATGACCCAGATTAGAAATTATGTGTACATAGTGATGTTGGTACAGTGCTGTGCTCCCTTTGGCATGCTGTTTCTGGCTAGAGCTGTAGGCTGTGTGGTTCTCTGACTGCTAACCCTAACCCTAGTGCCAGCTTGAGTCTGAAGTGCCCAATATAATGGGTGGCCCAGATAAGAATGGTGTGGAGGCAGCAATGTTGGTGCAGTGCTGTGCTCCCTTTGGCATGATGTTTCCAGTCCCTGTGGAAAACTTTTTATTTTATCCAAACATCTCTATTCTAACAGGCATTTCACACAGCATTCATACTGTGGGTTGCAGCAACATCACTCATCTTCCTGCAGGCAAAACTCTGTTTTGTTTTGACAGTCATTCCTGATGCTTTTTCCTTTTTAAAAAAAAAAAAAAAAGGGCAACTTACCCAGGATAAGACTTGGGGCAGTCATGGGAAGAAAACAAAACTGGAATGCAGTTTGCCCTGGTGAGGCATTTGTGCTTTTCCTCATTCCAAGCAGAGCTGGTTCATCACTCCACAAAGGGTCAAGCTGGACAGCCAGTGCCAGTCTCTCTAAAATTGACGCACCTTGTTTTTTTTCTCAAAATAAAAGCACTGCCTACAGTCCTGAGCCTGTGGGAAAACCACTCCTGACAGCTGAGCACAGTTGCAGCATGCTGCATCTCTGGTGCTTGCTGATTCCTTTTGGAAGGGAGAAAGGGGAGACTGGGAAAATTACACTTGAAAATTTATTTCAGCACATCAGAGAAAGCTCCATCCCCTCTCACCTGCACAATTCCAGCAGATTCACCCTGTGAGAGGCAGCTGGAGGCCATGTACCAGGCAAGATCCGTGCTGCAGCATAACATTTTGCCTTAATTTTGGCTCAGTGCCACAAAAGCACCCCTATGAATCCATCGCTGCAGGCTCGGCAGGCAGTGCACGGCTTAACGCCATATTAAATTGCCTCTTTCATTCTGCGCAGCACAGCACAGCAGTATTGGCAGAAAGAAGGAAACGTAGAAGCGTATCACATGAGTCAAGGCAGATTCTGTACTGCAAACTTGCTCTCTCCATTAGGGTAGCTTTATAAGGGCTGATTGGTTCCTCCAGGGGGAAAGATGGGATTTGGCACTACAGTGCTCAAGTGCTTTCTCAATAAGAGAAAAAAAAACTATTACGGCCAACTGTAATATCAGGGCTAGTACTGAGCTTGCCTTTAAATTACAAAACCGCATTTTTAGGGCTTTGCTTCTTTGCTGCTTATATTTTCCTCTGTAGGGATGCTGTTGCATTTGGGAATTTCCATGTTTGTGGTGTGGACCAGCCGGTCAAATCCAATTTCTGCTCAGATCTATAGCGAGCTTTTCACTCCATCAAAAATAACCCAGATTTAATACCAAGAACATTAGAGTCCCTCAAATGCATACTTCTTCCTCTGACTCACAAGTAAAGAGCAGTCTTTAGGCACATCCTAAGGACACTAGTGTACATCATCAAACAGCCCCAAAACTGACAGAATGGTGTCAGTTCAGCTGAGGGAACAGCCTGCTCTTGCTAAGCTCACAGCAGGGAAAGAAAGGGATTGTGGCAGGTCACTGTTTTCGCACCTAGGCAAGGACTTCCTGGGCGCTTCAAAGCTTGGGTGTGTTCCCTCTGTACTTCTGATTCTGGGTTAATTTCCCCAAATAGGCACCACAGAATTGCAGACCTCCCCTGGCTCTGCACACCACCAAGCATAGAAAACGAGGAGAGGAGGAAGGAGGAATTACCCTGGTGATCCTTTCTGTGATTGCCCAGCAGCTGCAGTCCTCAGCTGACCCCGGTGGGGAGAGACTGTGAGAGTTACACTGGATTACAGATCCCAGCTGCTCTTAACCCGGGGGCAGCCGTGTCTGCCTTGGCCAGTGGTGCAGCAGGAGCTGCCTGCATGCATGGCTTCATTGCACCCAGGCAGTTATTTATACAATCTTCCTGAGTTTCCCTTTTCTTTCTTTTATCCCCGCAAAACCTTACTATGTTATTGTGTGGCAATAATGTCATTGCCACTAATCTTGAGACAGGTTGATTCTTATGTTTTTAAATAAAAGTGGGTGGCTAGTCCTGGGAAGCCCCACAAGTCAGCAGAGCAAGTAGTCTGGATCCTAATGGAAGCTGATGGTTCTTTCATCTTCTCCTTCCTTAAAAGGTTCTTCCTACATCTTTTGCTACTGACTGGTACAACATGAGAAGATGAAATCAGCATATCTGGTCACCAGGATAGTTCTCAGTGGTGGAGAAACTGTCTTGAAGAGCAGTACTGCACTGAAGTGGGTTATCTGATGGTAGCTGGGACCTCATATATTTTTCGGTTCGGATCTGTCTGGGAATTCACACCCCTCGTGCACAGTGCATTTTTACTTCATTCAGGGGAAAATGGATGCATTTGTCCTTACCAGTTTTGGAATATTTATATTTTATATTTGGTCTTCAAGGAAAAAAATATTTTTACCACCCACATCACTTCTGTCCTGGCAGCTTGTTGTTCTGTATATAGCTTTATTATATAGTGATATACATCACAATCACTTACATTTGTAATTTTTACCCCTCACAGCCCCCCATCACTGCAGCCAGGCATGCCCAGAGCTGCCCTGTAAGAGCAAGGTAGCATTGGGAGGATCCAGAAACAGGAGATCCCCTCTGCCCCCTCCCTTATGCCTGTCCTAAAGCAGCCCTGGCTGTGTATTCAATGCACTGAGGACAGTTTAGGGTCTCTATCTGACACTCACACTCATTTTTGCTTTTGCAGCGTAAGGATATTCAGTGCTCATGGCAGCAGATTTCCTAACCTACACCGGTTTTTCTCTCATGGCAGAAGGTTTTGGGCTGCCTCTGGTGGGAGACTCAGACACAAACTCCACAGGCTAGGGGGAACTGGGGAAGAATGCAGAGCCCTCAAAATCAGCAGGATTTGGTAGAAAATTTGGGTCTGGCCTCTTCCTTCAGCCAAAGACGCTTGAGGGGGAATATTTTGGCAATTTTTGAGGCAGTCCCAATAAAAAAAAAGGTTGGGGTGGAGTTTTTTGGTTTTGTTTTTGTTTTTTTGTTTAATTTTGGTTTGGTTTGGGTTTTTGTTTTTTTGGTTCTTGTTGTGTGTTTTTATTTGTTGAGTTGTTTCTTTTATTTTTTGCTGTTGGACCATCAAAATACATTTTACTCTACCCACATAGAGTCCTTCTAAAAATCTAATATTTGTATAATGTATAGTTGTACTTAGACCTGTTATTGTTCCATAGATTTTTCAGAGATCTCCATTGCAAGTTTCATTACCATAGACCTGAATCTGCTCCATATAAAATGAATGGAAAATATCCATTAAATCAAATCTGAATTAAATTATTTTCTGTAGCTATTGAACATATTCTTTTTAAAAAGAATCTCTGAATTCTATGAGAGATGATCAGGTCTAGGAATGAGCATTGTTGTTTAACACTCTTGCTTTATTTCAGAGATCTACAAAATAGGTAAAAATTTAACAAGTGAATGTTTTGCACTTCTTCAAGGGCTACTGTTCTGCTGTTATCATTCTGCTTGTCTTCTGTGGATGCTACTGGCTCTATCTCACACTCATCACCACAGCACAAAGTTTCTGGAAAGAACAAGAGAGGCCAAGTTTTCTTTAGGAATGGCCTAATCCGTTCAACTGGGAAACTAAGAATCCAGCTGTTCAGGGCAGCATTTAAGCACGTGCTTGTCTTGAGGCCACAGCTATGAACGGGCATGAGCAAAGTTACGGGGTTTTGCTGAGCCACAGCCTAAATTGTCCAGCATACACTTTGCTTCTGTGCTTATCTAAATAATTCCAAACCTTATTGACTGATCCAAATCTTTGTGTGGTGAGCTTATGTTGCTGCAAATGCCACATTACAAGTCACCAAGACCGGCAGTCTTTAATTCCCAAGAATGTGGGCCAGGTCCATGCTCTGGCTGTGGGAAGCAAGGAGGGAGGAGCACTGCAGACCTGCCATGACCTGCCAGCAAGCAGAGGACAGGCTGGCTCTGTGCAAATCACTCCTTCCAAGTGCCATAAAGTCACGGTACTTATTAGGTCAGAAACCTTGAGCTGGTGGAAACAATTTCTGCCAGTGTACACTAGAACAGTCTGATGTGTGAACACCCTTACGTTATCAGCAGTGGGTAGGAAAAAAGCAAGCCATTATCTCTCCAAAGGCAGTAAAATGCCCTGTGGGCCTGGCTCCTTATGCAACCTCTAAGAACGGACCACAGTTTCACAAATTTGTGAATTAGGTTACCTGATGTCAGAAACAGGAACTCCTAGATAATACCCTCATAAATACCCACAGGACAGAAATGAGTCTGCTGTTCCAACACTTTCTGTTAAATAAAATCCATCCCTGCTTTGGTTAATACACTGGGTATTTAAGACTTCTTATTCTTAATCTGTGTTTGTGTGTTAGAGGAGTAGTAGCCAACTCCAGATGACAGGACAGATGGAGTTTTAGAGTGCATAAAAAAATTGGGTTCTTGATAATGTCATATGTTACACTTGCACATTCTTCTACAGAATTAAGATATTTCCTTCAACAATTAACAAAAATGGAAGAGAATTGGCACCACAGCATTTTGACATAGCTCTAATAAAACTACAGGGCTGAAACTATGGAACTTGTGCATTCTTCCCACAGGACACTACCCAGAAAAACAGATTCAAAGAAGCATTGTATGCTCTTCGGGATATACTGCAGCAGAAATTGCTCCTCTTTCTGGGTCAGAAAGGACTGTTTCAATAAAGAAGGCCACTCTTCTCTTGCTATGCACAATGCACTCTGAGAAAACTGAGTTGACTCAACTTTCAAATGCAGGCCTCTCCAAAAACGTGCAATAGGAAAAAGAGTGTGAAACTTGAATTCCCTCCATCTTCACCACCTTTTAGCAGCCAGCATTGGACATCACCTTCACCTCATAGCCTTCTAGTTGCTCCCTCTTCCAAATCATGAGGAGAGGAGGTTATCAGCTCCCAGGAAACAGGACACACTCCCTCCACACCTGGAGCTGCGATGTGTGAGTTTGTTGAGTTTCAGATCTAGATAATAACTAAAAACCCTTGCAAAGACTACCTAAAGATTCCAGAAAAGACATTGAAGGCAGGTTTTCAACATCATCCAATATAGGTCTGGTAGCCACTGAGCTAGCCCTCAAGCCAAACCACACTTGTTCTTTAAATCTGTATCTTCTCTTTTCAAGGAAGTTGTTTCCTTGGTGATCACCATGACCCAGAGATTGCACTCATGTTTGCAACAGGAAAAAGGAAAGAGGAAAAAGCTAATACAGAGAGAAGGGTTTGTTAAAATGGCTTTCATCTTCTTACTAACTGCAGTGGTTATACAGAAAGGAAAGGTTTTACCTGCCTACCTTCTGATTAAAGATTTTTTGTGTAATAATGATATCTTCTGGAGAGTGATATTGCAGCCACAGGACATTGCATTATTAAGTGAAGGACGAGCTGGATCAGATCCTGAAACTGAAATCTCCTCCACACTGTCCTCACCTTTGCTGAGACCTTTACTCTGAGACAGCCTTCCTTGTGAGTATTTTCAGGAGCAGATGTGGCAATCCAAGGGATTCTTTACTCTGTGAATTGGTACAGCCTCTAGTCCCTGAGCAGCACTCACTGCATGTACAAATCCCAGTGGGTGAAGTCTGCAGTCCAGCATGAGTATTTCTGATTACCTGGAGATGAATCCCGTCTGTCCTTTGACAAAATACATTCAGCCTCATGATAGCCACAGAAGCAGAAAACTTTCCCTGGAAACTCTTTCCTGTAAAATGTCTCAGAGCTCAGCCAAGTGCTACACTGATCACTCTGTTGATGAGCTCAGAGTGATCAAGCCCAGCAGGTAAAGTGCTCATAGCTTATCAGAGAAGACCTTCAGCATCATGAAGATCTGAGCATCATGCTCTTTCCCATAAATCCATAACTAAACAATGATGGAGCATATGATTTCCTTTCTGTTTCTACTGATATTTAAGGCTTAATCATTCCCTCTGATGGAAATAGATTAGGTCATATCCTCCCTGATATATTTGCATAAACTAGCAGATAACAGGTGTTGTCAGGAGTAGTCCAGAATCAGTAAGTGGGGAATCATCTTCACACCTACACTCACTGGTCAGAGCTGTAAAGAGGCCAATTAAAAATAACATAGATGGCTGGGAAGGAAAGCCAGGGGAGCATGGAGAGAAAACAGCTCCTGGAGTAGCCCTGGAGTTCATTTCCTAAGGCAACCCATGCAATGGTTCCATCCTGTGCCAGCCTTTTATGTATTTATTTATTTTCCTCAAGAACCTTGTAGCACCACTCAGTCCTAAGGGCAATGCTCATACCTGTGTTTGAAAAAGTCTTTGCTAATAATCTGCACTCAAGCAAGGAATGAGTACAATCTTATGATATACCCTTCTGTAGGGCTGAATACTGAGTTTCAGGTAGACAGATGCTAGGTCTCACACAATCTCAACAGACTCTAGTGGGAAAGCATAAAATCTTTCAGCAAAAAAAACAAGATTTGTAATTTTCCCTGCATTTTCCCCCTTCAGAATGGGCTGAAAATGATCCTTTCTTTGAAGTGTCTTCATTTTAGAAATATTTTTTTTTACTACAAAGAAGTGTTTTGATTGTGGTAATTCAGAGGTGAGGACAGAGATTTGCAGTAGCTATGGGTTACCAGGGGTGAGTTATTTGTGTTTTTCACCTTATCAAGCAGTTTTTGAGTAATTCTAGTGAATATCTGGTTTTCCATGGCTTTGACTGACTTCCTTTTCTAACTGAATCATACTCAGACTTCCTGTCATCTCTGAATATGTCTATTTTGGTAATAAAATGCAAGTGACTATATTTATTTGTAGAAAAAGTAGGTCAGGGTATAAGTTGTTAGGTGGACATGAGAAGTTGAGCCATTGGAAGAACTTGTTGGTTTCTTTTCCTAGCATTTTTGAGCTTTTTTAACACTTCCAAATATTCTCTCCATCTGTAAGCATTTTTAATTTACATTTGCAATATCATTATGAATTTGCTATTTATTTTTGCCTGTTGCTTGCAGAACCATGAACATATGAGGAAGAATGAGAAATAAGGATGGATTCTGATGGATTCTTAATGACTACTCCAATTGAGAGTGTATGAAATCTGTGCATTATTTCTTTGTTCTTATGTAAAAATGATGGGGGATTACGCTGATGGTAAAGTGAGCCTCAGAAGTATAAGTACCTCCATAATAGGCCACTATGGAAACATCTACCACAGGAAAACTCTCTTTAAACCCACAGCATAGGTATTTATCTTGGATGGTAAACTCTGAGGGTTTTTGTTCCTTGTATAGGAACACTTCCCATTTCACTGCAGATATTTGCATTGCCTGTATGTGCTTTAAATCCCTCTTGAAATATGTATGCTTATATTTGCTGCTCTTTTTGCATCATCCTGGGCTCCCAGTGCCTGCACTTCTCTGTTGGACTTCACTTCTTGAGATGATGATGAATTTCCCAGGGTGTCTCTCCTTTTTCAGATGGACTCTACCTGAATTCTTCGGGCCCATCTCCCTGGCAGCACCTCTGTAAGTTATGACAAAGTCGTGGATCAGCTGAACTTTAACAGCATCATGTGCCTTGCAAACAAGTTGTTAGGAAGTCATAAACCAGCAGGCAGATAATCTTCTGGGAGAGCGAATGAAATCTGAGGGACAATTTGGTCCCAAGCCCCTTCTTCCACACCAAATGAAAGAGTATAAAACTAGAAAAAATCATCTCCTGAAACTGCTTATATCACAAGTCTTTGCAGCCTTCAGAAAGTTCTGAAGGAAAATGGCATGTCCTTATACCAGAACTGTCTCTCTCAGAAAAATGCTAGGGATGCCTTCCTTATCATATCTGACCTCAGTTGTCCTTTGACTGTGCTCCAAAGGCAAACCTATGCTGGTAGACTCCCAAGAGCAGATTGTCTGATCTCCTTGATCTGATTTCCTCCTGAGGAACAAATTTACCTAGAAGGTGTGAATTTAAAGAGGCCCAGGAGTCTCTGTTCTGATGGGAGCCTGCCTAGTGACAGGTTTCCTCCAGTTTCACTGTTGCTGCTGTAGATGTCCTCCTAGAAAATTTAAAAAGTTTCATAGAATCATGGAATCATCACAGAATGACAGAATCATCACAGAATCACTTATGTTGGACAAAATCTCTGAGATCATTGAGTCCTACCTTTGATCACCGCAGTGTCAGCTAGACCATGGCACTAAGTGCTACCTCCAGTCTTTCCTAAAACACCTTCAGGGATGGTGACTGCACCACTTCCCTGGAAATTCCAATGTCTAATCTCCCTTTCTATGAAGAAATTCCTCCTGGTGTCCAGCCTGAACCTTCCACAGCACAGCTTGATGCTGTGTCCTTCTTGTCCCGTCACTGATAGCTTGGGAGAAGAACTCGACCCTCACCTGGCTACAACCTCCTTTCAGGTGGTTGTAGAGAGCAATAAGGTCACCTTTGACCCTCCTTTTCTCTTGCCTGAACAACTACAGTTCCCTCAGCTGCTCCTCATAGGGCTTACCTTCTGGACCCTTGACCAGCTCTGTTGCCCTTCTCTGGACATGCTCCAGCCCCTTGTTGTGGTCACCATTTGTTGTGGCGAGAATGCCAGCAAATCCTCTGGGAAGAAATTATGTCTGACTCCATTTTAGAAGGCTGTATAATTTATTTATTATACTATATTATAATACATTAATACACTATTTAAAGAGGACATACTAAAANCACCAGTGCTGAGTACAGGGGGACAATCCCTGCCCTGGTCTTGCTGGACCACACTATTCCTGATACAGGCCAGGATGCCATTGGCCTTCATGGTCACCTGGGCTCATGCTCAGCTGCTGTCAAACAGTACCCCGAGGTCCTTTTCCAGTGGGCAACTTCCCAGCCACTCTGCCCTGGCCTGTAGCACTCTGCTCCCTCCCTGGGGTTGTTGTGATACAAGTGCAGGATGTGGTATTTTGCCTTGTTGAACCTCATATTTCTGATGCCAGCCCATCTATCTGTCAGTTTATTCATCATCTCAGCCTGTCCAGATCGTTCTGAAGAGCCTTCCTGCCCTGCAGAAGATGATCACAGATTGGTTTAGGTTGGAAGGGACCTTAATGATCATTAAGTTTCAACCCGTTGTCCCTTCTCCCTTCCATGGATGGGGATGCCACCCACTATCAGTCTCTGGACAGTTTTCCCAATTTCTGTTGGCTAATGGCTGAAGAAGTGAGATTTCCTTGTTTTGATGTTTGGAGCCCAAAAAGACAGTGATCTAATGAGAATAACTGACACCAGGTGTTATGTTTTAACTGACACCAAGTGCTATATCTCACTGTATTAGTTGTTATAATTCTGTTCTCCCCATTTAGTGGGCAGAATGGTGAGAAATGAGTTATTGCATCCAATAGATCTTTTTGGTTAATTCCTATTGAATGACAGAGTCCTTCAATTAGCCAGTGCTAGTTTGGAAATCAATTACTTGGAAAGGTGTATATAACATCTTGCCTAATGCACCATGTCTCGTAGTTTGTATCATCTGCTTACAGCCATGTTCGAGCACTTTGCATTGTAGTAAATGTGCCACCCCATAAATACAATTTTAGTGGATGGAAAAGGAATAAAGATGCATGAGCTTTGCTGTAGTACTGAGGGGAATATCAACAGGGCAGTAAAGAATGAAGATATAAATTTATCTGGTACTTCTCTGACACTGATTTGCAGACACATATGCACACAGGAGAATTGTATCTATGACCTCTGCTTGAAAATGATAATATGGTAGTAATTGACTTTTCATACTGTGTAGGTATTAGAAAAAAAATGGACATACTTCCAGAAGCAAATTTATCATCCGTTATAGCTCCATCAGAAATTCTTTCAGGTATTTTCTACCTTAATTCAGCTCTGGAGCCTAATTCTTTTTGTAATTAGCAATTATGATGCATATTGAAAAATAGCCCATAGAGTAGGCAAATTGATGTGAAATGAATGTGTATCATTCACACCAAGTTCCTTGAAACCTACTATTTCTGTTTTTCTTTTTCATAAGATGGACAAGTGAGTCTACTTTAAAGAAAATTACTCCTTGGCAACAGTGATCCAAGAGATCTACAAGTCTGCATGGCAAGCAATCTCGACAGCTTGATTATTTGTTATAAGAACAGCTCTGAAACATTTAATCTATAGAGCATGTTATGATTTCAGCTGAGAAATTTCATCTTCAATATTCCTGAGGACTAAACTAAAGTGAGAGGCGGGCCACTGCAAGTCACTCATTAGTACCCACACCATGGTTTAATCCTCGTTAGAGGAGAATAACAAATGTAGAAGGGTTCATTTTTCCCCTCGCATGGGAAATGTGATTCAAGAGTGTATTTTTTATCCTGCTCAGAAGCATGCAAAAATAATGTTCATTAGCATTAGGGAAGATACAGATGCTGTGTGAGAAAAGGATATAGCGATGATCATTGATTCTGGCAGAAGACTTCAGGAGCTCTCTTTGAAGTCTGACAACAGGAATCTGTGCCCAGATTTGCCAGGCTTTAATCTGTGACAATTAAATTAGGGGATAATGAAAAAGATGGTGCTGTCTCCATTCTTGGTTGAATTAATGATTTCTGCATGGTGGGGAATGCTTACCTTTCTGTCTGATCGTTACAGAACTTCTATTCCATCAAACTTTGATTGTAATACTGGATTTAAAGCCCTCAAAGCACTTATAATTCTTCTTTCCTGTGACTCCTCCGTTACTTCTGCAGGTCACCTAGTGCACACTTTGTAAACACTACAGGTATTTTTATTGAGGTAACCAATACAAGGATGTACAGGAAGAGATGCGAGTGCCAGCCATCCTTGCACAGGGAGGAGGACCTTGCAGTCCAGGAGGTGCAGCCAGACATGTAGGGGGCAGCTTTTGGTGGTGGGGAGGGTGTTGGTGGCATGATGTCACCCCTCTCCATCCTTGTACTGCCTTGCTCGTTTCTCTGCACATCTCTACACACTGAGCTTTGCTTCTGCCTAAAGCTGCCCACAGCCAGTGCCTGCACATCTACTGCACGCCTGCATTGCTCCTGCAGCTGAACCGGGTTCACGTGACCTGTTATAAAACAATGTTATTGTCTAGTTTAAAAACGACATAGTTTAAAAATGCCCCAGAGCAACTCAAATTTTTCCTTCTGGAGAACTCCTGAAATAAGATTTACAATATTCCTATTTAAAAATCATACAGTTTAGTAAAAAGAAATTACTATTTTCTTCAGTGACAGCTGGATAATGTATTGCCAGAGGTACAAAACTAATAGTAATTTGGAGTTTATTAATATTTGTCCTCAATTTTTTATACCTTTAACATTTCATCATATCCCAAGACCTCACCTATGCCCCTCAAGCAATATTTACTTATCATTACAGTCAGCATTTAGAATGTATGAAGTGATAGCTAATATTTATATAAATAGTACAATAAAGAATATAGTTCAAAGTTCTCTGAGTTGATCAAGAAATCTCTGTCAAAAATATAATGTGATCCTTGAAATTCCTAGAGAGAATGTGAATGTTCCAGTGGTCAGGCATTTTGTTTCAAAAAGTACATTGTACTTCAACTACAAAGAAAAATCTGCTCATTTTTCATAATTTCTTCTTAGTATGGAAGAAACCAAACGTTTATTCTTGAATATAGAATGACAAGTTATGTAAACTTGGAAAAGAAAGAGTTGGGTTACCTTAAGATTAATTGCTGCTGGCGGGAGGAGACACACACCATTGCAGCTTCTTAAGCTCCCCATTTGGAAATGCATTAAACTTTATTAGGCTTTCAGCATATTTTATATGTTTTACTCCAGTTGTACTGTGTCTGGGCAGGATACATCTGTTGTAACTCAGGCATCTGAAAGTCAGACATCTAAGTTTGACTTAGTCACCCAAACTCGCTTTCGTAGTCAAAGGGCAGAGGCAAGCACCTGGAGAGGGTACTTCATCTCATCCTCATGCTGGGGTCTAGCACAGGGTCATGCCAAGTGCTCCAAGGGAGTGACAGGGTCCCATCAACCATTACAAGATAAGCCTCGAGTGACCAGCTCCATCTTTCAAACATCCATAAGTTAAGTGTGACAACTGCTTAAACGGAAAGGTCCCCTCAAGACTGTTGATGACAGAATACTCGCACCCATTTACAGAGCAGAAGGTTTCAGGCTGGTTCCTGTAAAAAAGATGAAGTATGCGACACGCACCAGATGTATATGAGTGACTTCTCTTGCCAAATTTATTGTATCATATTTGCCTGGGTCTCTGTAAGTCTTCAAGGGGACTAAAGGATGCCAAACTTCTTGAGGTCTGATTAGTTTCAGCAATGCAGAGCCTTTATGGGGATGCTGCAGATGATGCTTCTTTTCTGAGAAGAAAACAAGACTAAATTGCTCTGTTCACTGTGTTAATTAATTAAGGCTATCTGGCAAGGTAGGCTGCCTGCCTTTTTATTTTCATCCCAGTTTCAACAAGAAGCCAAGACAAAAATGAGGCAGAGAATTAGCCTGAAAAAGCAGTTGTCATGGCGTAGGCAGGCATTTCAGCTACACATATTTGCGTACCATAACAGTTCTGAATTTGCTGAAGTTGAATGTGGTATGTTATAGTGCTTCCACTGATATTTGCCTTGTGCCCTAACAGAAAATGAGAGCTACTGTCTTTGGCAATATGAAAGATAAAAGTTTACAACATTTTTTCCTACCTATTTTAATAGAACTATTCAAATATTTAGTAAGTTATTCTATTTTAATTCCTAATGTATTTTTCTGTTTTGGATTGCCTGCCAGCCTTTGTGGTTTTGACTGTCTCTTAGCTGCTTGACTGCATGAGACAGACACCTGAATTCCACCTCGAGAAAAGCCTCTGCTGTTCTTTTCTTAGCTTTGTGTATTCTTGTCACCCTTCCCCAACTCTTGTGGAGCCTGGTGAGAGAATCAAACTTCGCGTCACGCAACAGTCGCTCCAGCCTAACACAGAGAAACCTGTCAGCATCCCAACAAGATTAACTACTGATTGTGTTTGATCTCAGGCAAGAGCCTGAAGTGAGCCACATGCAGTTACCTGCTCTGGAGGCTGTGTAGTGTGCTCCTGTGCAGTGCTACAGACTGAAAGGGCCAGAGAAATGCCAAGTGGCCAGCCAGGGAAGGGGACTCTCCTGAAACAGAGTTGTTCATGAGCCAGTTAAATGCAGGAGCTCTCATCCAACAGAGAGGCATTTCCGTATCTAAGAAGGGAAAAAGCCCTGTTATTTTATTTTAGAGAGTGGTCAGAATGCCTTCTGGCAAGGAAGAAATAGTGTGAACTGCAAGATGACAAATGAAACTGGTCTGGACCCTTTGAAAAGCTCAAAGTGAAGCCTGAACACAAAAGATAATATGATTATGAAAGAGAGGTGAGCTGATCTTGTGATCTGAGAGGAACATAACGAAGACAGGCACTGGGGACAGCTCTCTAGTGGACCTCCCCTAGAGAAGCTGTGCACCCTCAGTGAGATGCCTTGGGGGTGTCCCAAAAGATGCACCTGGCAGTGCCATGCTCAGTGTCTGGAGTCCTGGATGAACTTGTCAGATCTGGGGACTGATGGATGCCTCCCCAATGCAGCCCCATAACTTCCTATTGAATTTCATCCATTGCCTATTCTATATACATTTGTAACTGCATTCCCTGTTTTGGATGCTCTGAATGAATTACTTTATTTGCCTTTTATTTTAACCTGGATGAAGTTAAGTGTGATTTCAGGTAACAGGATAACAAGTCATTCTCTCCTCAAAGATACAGTGAATCTGTGAACGAGGGTCTGGTTTAGATGACAGGTCACTCCTGCTATCTTTTTCTCTGCCATCTCAAATGATGAGTGTGTGTGGGGCATCGGTTCAAACAGCGGCAATGAACCATGTTGTAATCAATATGATGTTCTGGGATGGAATTTCAGTCTTCCTCCTTTGACTTTTTTATAAACTTAGGAAATTAGAAGCACAGGCCATGTTGTATGGAAAGAATATTAGTAAGGTATTGCACTGAGAAAGCAAAACTTAATATCAAAGATAGTCAGTTCTGTACATACACATAACACTGAACAAAGACAAGATCCTTTCAAATCTCTCTGTTGCCTCAAGGTGTCTCCAGTATATTTTATTGGTTTATCACTGGTAGAGGCCTTTCAAGGCCTATCTTCATACCACCTAATAATTCATGCAAAACACAATCCCATTTTATTGTTGATTCTGGGACAGCTGCCTACAAACTTAACACCAGATCCTCAGTGTAAATCATCATGGTCACCACGGAGGTCAACAAAGTAGAAATAGTTTGTGAATTTATCACAGGAATAATAGGACAATTCATGTTGGAAGGGACCTCAGGAGGTTGTATTAGCAATAGTGTGGCCAGCAGGACCAGGGCAGGGATTGTCCCCCCATTCTCAGCAGTAACGAGGCCGCACCTCAAATCCTGTGTCCAGTTTTGGCCACTCACTGCAAGAAAAACATTGAGGGGATGGAGTATGTCCAGAGAAGGGCAACAGAGCTGGTCAAGGGTCTGGAGCACAAGTCCTGTGAGGGACAGCTGAGGGAGCTGGATTTGTTTAGGCAAGAGAAAAGGAGGTTCAGAGGTGACCTTATTGCTCCCTGCTACAACCTGAAAGAAGGTTGTCTGCCTTTTCTCCCAAGTAACAAGGATAAGAGGAAATAGCCTCAAGTTGAACCAGGGGAAGTCTAGACTGGATATGAGAAAAATATTCTTCATCAGAAGAGTTATCAGGCATTGAAACAGGCTGCCCTGGAAAGCAGTTGAGTCACCAGCCCTGGAGGTATTTAAAAAATGTATAAATGTGGCACTTGGGGACATGGTTAATAATGATATTTTAAGTGCTATATTAATGGTTAGACTCAATGATCTTAAGGGTCTTTACAATATAAACAATTCTGTGATTCTGTGATTGTTTCTCACCCTCCAGCCTTGACATTCTGTGAAGTGTCAGGTTTTGGTTTCTTCATGGCCCCTCCTAGATGCTGGCCAGCTGTTGGGTCTCCTCAAAGCTGTCTCTCCTGCAGATTGAGCAAGTCCAAATCTCTCCTACTCCACAGGCTGATGCACAGGCATTGCATCTCCCTCTGCTTTCTCACCCAAAGGTGAGAAAAAGCACCTTGTGCTTCCCTGGATGTGCAGAGCTCAGCCCACCACACATCTCAGTGATATCAGAAGCTTTTTGAGCAGTGAATCTTGCAGCATCCTCTGAGTGAATCTGGTTCCTATAATTGGACTTACAATTGTGTACAGGTCTCAAAAGTTCTGGGTTTTTTAATGATAGCACTGTCTTTGTCTCCACTTCATTTGAGAGTGAGATAGGCTGTTCTATCTCTCTAGATTGTGCTATCTCTCATTTTCAGATAAGTGCACTGTGCTGTGGTGTCATTTTTCAAACAAAGCCAAAAGACTTGCTCTACCAGATGCAATTTTGATTTCTAACTTTACCCACTCCCATCTCCCTCCTCCCTGCAACAAGATGAAAACATCAATATCTGTTTTGGGCTCCCAAGGTATGACATAATGTCAATGGAATTTGTTTTTAATCTGGGTGACTAACGGTTATCTGACAATTCGAGTAATATTTCTCCACATCCATCTGTCAAACTCCAGCAAATGTACAGGGGGAGACAGTGTCAGATTTAGCAGCCAGGCAAGCCCATTAACACCCTGAGACTGCAACTTCAACTCCCTGTAATACGATTTTCCCCATGCCTGTCCTGTGCTGCCCTTTTCATTTTATATTTATGTAAAATTATAACTCTTCTGTTTGAAAGTCATCTTCTTTTATTTCTGAGGCTGTTTCCTACAGTGAGTCAGGTCAGGCGAACTATTATTAGGACCATGTTTATTTATAATGGGTAGTTTAGCATTAAGCAACGAGTTGTGACAGGCTGTGCGTTTCTGGAGGACGATGGCAGGCTCGGGGTGCCTGCACAGGCACGGTGCCGAAGGCGAGGGCTCCTCCACCCCAGCCGGCCCCAGACACGCTGAGCCGCCAGCGCTCCGTGCCGCTACGGAATGGGAGCTGGAGAGCGACACGGGGACACTCTGGAGCCAGCGCCAGTGCCGGGGGACTTGGGATTGATGTCCCCCTGGCAGTGCCACCCCTGCCTTGCTCTGTGCCCTGGTGAAGGGCAGCTCACAGGTGGGACCCATGAGATGCAGAACAATGTCCAGAGGCAGGATTCCACCGCCCTAGTTTTTTCCAGGTGTCCCTCTTTTGCACACCCTGTGTGCCTTCCCTGGCACCACTGGTTTATTGCCCCCTCTCTATGTGGCTCTGCTGTATTCCATGGAGTTTTCTGACTCTACAGCAGCACTTTCAAAATAATTAAGCTATTTACTCATTTTTATTATCTTCCATCTTCCCTGACAGCTTCAGATCCCACAAGCCTGACCATAGGGCCTGCCAAAGCCTGCAGAATGTGGAGGAGACAGGCACATTCCTGCAGTGACACCCAAACCAGAGCAGCAAAAGGGCCAAGGGCTGTGGAGACCCTTCCCTTTAGCAGAAGGTTAGGCAGATATAATTCACCACTTGACTGCCTCACAGTGGGGCAGCCTGTGCAACCCGCCTCAGCTTCCTTTGGAAGAAAATGCTGCTGCTTTTTTGCCATCTTTCCTCTGGTCCTGTACCCTGATGGAGAGCTTGTGCTAGTTGAGTAACTCTGTGCAGAAATCATCAGGTTCAAGTATCAGGTTCAGGCACATTATTTCCCCTTCTCCCTCTCATGGACCTGAGTGTCCACCTGCAGCTGGTGTGGGAAGGCATCTGATTTAGAAAGATGAATTCTGCTGCTGGAGGCCCAGGCAGAAACACGCTGCTGAATGTGTCCTTAGAAGAGATGGGACCCCCCACACTGGCAGGGGTAGGATGCAGGTGGTGTGGCCTTGACCCATGGCCTGTTTCTTGCCAAAAGCAAGCCCACACAGCACACTTGCAGCTGTGGAGGTTTTCATCTCTCCTCTTAGCTGTCTCCAGTGCCTCCTTTATTTCCCTGTGAATGTGAGAAGTGGCAAGGAATGTGGTACTGGGGATTGGTGAGGGGATAATCTCCTGTTTTCTTCCCTCTTTCTAGTAAATCTCCACCTGCACTTTTCTTCTTACCTATGAGTTTACAATTGTTCTACTTCAGTCCTCATTTTGTTGAGGAGATGGTGAACCTACTTGAATGTTTATCATCTGGCAAATCCAAGATGACATCTGTGCTTCTGCATCCATCTCTAAGTGAGAAGCTTTGACCATGGCTGTCAGGAGATCCATGTCCAAATCAGCTACCAAGGAGCTAATCCAGCAGCTCTTATTCAGTTCTTAGCTTGGCAAAACCCCAATGAAGATAAGGAGAATTTTAACTGATTGAGGATGTCAGGTTCCAATAATGAGCATGGCTGTAGTTCCTGAAATGTGTGTGGATGAATTTGCTCAAGACTATATTGCAGAGGTGTTTCTGACATTTGGCAACATTAATATTTAAGCCTTCCTGTTTATTTTTGCTAAAGGAATTAGAAATTAGCATGCCATGATCATAATAGGGGAGCTGAAAATAAAGAAGCAGATTGTGCCCTCAATCCACATGCCCAATTCCCACGGATGTCACTGGAAATTGTGTGCACACGCCTCTGAGGGCAGAATTTGGCCCAGCATACCTCTTTCTGCAATGCCCATGCCACGCTTACTGCTGTCAACAAGAGAGGAATGCAGGCCTAAATTGTTTAGCACCCAAGCCACCTGCTGTATTTTTCTTGCTGTAATTTCCTTCCTTTTTCATCGTGATTGAAACTGTAGTTCTTCCAGTGGCTACAGCTGATGTCTTTGCAGACAAGTCCTGCACCCCTCTGTTAGCAGAAGGGCAGTGAATTGCCTACAAGGTGTGTCTCTGGTGGAGCAGCCTATTGGAGTCTGTACCAACAGGCTCCACCTGGTTCTGGTGGGATTGCAGAGGTGTCACTGGGACTGCCTTGGGGCAAGGACATGGGCTCCATGACCACTTGTTATTCATTGCAATTCAGTCTGTGATATATTGTTGCATATTTTCTGCCCTTGAGCTGGGACCTGGCGGACTTGGCATGTGTTAAATATTATTATCCTAATGAAGGATGCTTTCCTGAGCCAAGATTTTTAGCTGTAATGCTTTCTTACTCTACAAGACCTCTGAAGAATGGTTAGTTACATCACATTTATAATGATTATTAAAAATAAGATAAAAGGAAGGTTCTGATTTAAGAATTGCTCAAAAGATAGGGATAGGGATGTTTCATTGAAGAATAGTTGACTTTTACTTTGCTCCTCCAAAATACTCAGAAGCAAGCCAGTCCTAAAAATGGCTTAATTCATCAGCAACAGAGTACTCTAATGTAGCAAACTGAAAAAAAGGTGTCAGCTGTGACAAGACTATATGTGCTATACATATGCTTTAAAAGTGAGTGGTAGCAGACATTTTGAAACACCATATTGTGATCCAGCAAATTACACAAATACAAGTCTTCATCATTCAGGCAAGGCATCTACCTCAAACCTTAATAAGGTTTGAACGACTGCTTTCCCATTGACTTTGTTGATATCTGTCCTGCTCCAGGTACCTGGAAGGGCAACTTCCAAGCAGTGTCCCATCAGGTCACTGCTGAGAACTGCAGAGAGCGGTGCTGGCCCACGGTCTTACTACCTCTGTTGCCTCCAGCTGCTAAATTTCAGCAAGAGAAACACACCAAATACTCTCCTAATAATATTTACACATGAAAGTAGTGGTTTTATTGTAGTTGCCACAAGGATCAGATGCCACTGAAACTACAAGGAGGATACTTATGGGAAGACATGGTCTGTTACATTATCTTGCTTTGAATGTGATCCGCCCTGCGAAAATGTTTGGAAGGAGTCTTCTGTGTGCTGGACGTTCATAGCTGATTGTTTTTTCCTGTGCTTTGCTTTGACACAGCAAATTCTTAGAAGAATGGACATGCAGTTTGTATCTCCTCCCAAATGAAGAACATGTAAACTTCAGTCTCTATCCCAACAAAGATACAGCCCATCCCCAGGCATTTCTGAAAGTTTAGGATTTCAGGCACACAAAAACACATTGGAAGAAAATATCCAACTTTCTTTCTCCACAGTTAAGTCAGGGAATCAGTGAAACCAAAGATAAAAACCACTGGCAGCAGATTTAGGCATCTGCTGGCCTAGCAAGAGAGAATTAATGCTGAAAGTAGTGAAAAGAAAACCATTACACAGGATTCTGTACACTGTACTTTAGGAATCAGAGTTGATAAGAGGCTTTCAGAGTTCTGGGACAGCATTTCTGGCATCATTATTAAACATTCTGTATGAAATACTTATGGCAGACTGGGGAAGAGTGGGTCAGGGGTTGCAAATCTTGCTGTCAGTTCTAAGGCCTTGCTCCTGCTCCCAGTGAAGGGAAGGGGACATCTCCTGAGGCACATTGGAGAAAATATATGAGTTGACACTTTAAAAATTAAGCCTCCTGGAACTGCTGTGTCGATTATTATCCCAGAGACAGCTTAAGCGATTTGCCTACAGTCATGCAGTGAATTGGGGTTGAGCCAGGAATAGAAGATAGGGCTCCCAGCTTCTGTTCTTTTTCTTTTACCAACCAGGCACATCCCCAGATGTACAGTGTAATCCACATGGGGACGAAAATCCAAAATCAAAGATTTATCTCACTTCCTAGCACAGCTGTAGACAGCTCTGCAGCACAGACATAGAGACCAATTTTACTGCCCTGGTTAAGCAGCATAACCCACTGATTCCAAAGGAGTTGCTCACCTGATTAATTTTTGTCTTTTCAGTACGAAATAACTTAAATTCCTACGACATCAATGCCCATCATGAGAAGAGGAGACTGCATGGTAGCCCAAATTATGTGCCTGGGATTAGAGCCTTGAGCAATTTTAACTAAATCTATTATATAAAATTATAGTTGTGTGTTACTAATGCTTCACTCGTTAATGTGCAAAGGCGTTGGAGCTCTCAGTATCACCTGGCTAGGCTATGCAGGGAGGAGAGGTTAAATACAGAACAGACCATACTTGTAAGAAGATTAATACATACAGCAGGGATAGTAGCAGGCTTCTGCTGGGTCTAATCTGGCATCTGACCGGGACAGAGAGAGAGAAGGAAACTCTAAGCCAGTTAAAGTACTGGATTATTGATGACAAAGGATTCACAACTGATAGGGGAGCTGGAAAGAGCAGGTAGTGGGGATGAAATGCAGGGCAGAGTATAGAGAAAGGAGGTAGAAGATACTATATTTTACAGGGAAAGTCTGAAAAATGTGAAAGACTACTGAGCAAGGAGAGAAGGACCCAAATAGATCCTGGCTTCCTCTCTAAAATTGTATCTTACACACCAAGGAAAAAAGTCACATTAAACTACTGTCCAGGGATTTGAACTTGGACAAATAAATGATCTGAGAAGATGTGCTGGCTAAAAAGGTTTCCAAGACCTCCTTGACTTGCTCTGCGCAGACAAACACGGAATGGAGAATAACAATTTACATCACTGATAATTAATGAAAGTCTGTCTGAGACTTCCATGTAGATAATATTATCTTGGGTAACAGGCAGCTGAAGTGGGATGGAGAGTGCAGGCCCTCTGCAGCACAGCTGGCTAATCACAATAGCCCTTGACAGATATTTTTTAATGACTGGTATTTGAAGGAAAATGACTTTGTAAAGTTCTGGATCAATGTTTAACAGGGACATTTGGGAGTAGCTTTCTTTTTTCTGTTTGCTTGCTTTCTTCCAAAGGAGGATGCTTCAGGCCCTGAGAAGGGCTCCAAGGTATCAGGAGTAGGTGATGGCTTTGAAGTGAGAAGGGGAAACCAATTCCTTCACTGATAAGGAAATCTGAGATAGCAAAATGGCAAATTCACAGTTGGGAAGCACTTACTAGAGCTTTCATATTACACCTGACAGGCTGGGAAGAGTTATTAATAAAACTCATCTAATGTGTTTCTAAGAATTAAAATCAATGCACTGACAATGTTTCTGCCCTGCTATAGAGTTTGCTGAAGCCAGCACTACCACTGCCTCTTACCTCCGCAATTCTGCAATTTCTTCTTATACCTTCTCTTTCTGTCTCCTAGGTCCTGGCCAGTTCTGCCTAAGCTGACATGTCTGCTCCAGGTGGCTGCTATTTTAGACAGCTTTTTCTCTTCATTTGGGGTGTGACTAGGACAACTTGCCTGTAGCAAAGTGTTAAGAGATCATGCTATAGTCTGGATCATGATTAAGTTACAGTAAAACTACAGGCTGTCTAGAACAAAATCAGATATCTCAGCTCTGAATATCGCAGAATACATTATCTCATAGATTTATTTATTTTAATATTGCCTGTTTAAAATTCTGTGTGACTCCCTAAGCTGTCTATAGGCACTAGTTTAAATCAGAAAGGGGAAAAAAAAGTATGTTGTGTTATATTTGGACTTAGAATTTGCAAAATGAGACAGGATTTTGATACACTTAGTTTTGTTGAAACAGTAGATACTGGTAATAGTTTATACATCAAACTAAGTTAAAGAACCTAAAATCTAAATGGCTTGAAAACCTAATTTCCATTTCCGTGACAGCTTTGTCAATGTACAACCTGTTACTGATTTTCTTGCAGGAATGTATTGGCTATGTAGGTACTACAATTTAAGAGCAACTCATTTTCTTTTATCTTAAATCAATTTCCAATCAACTTAGCGCAGCAGAAATAAACTAGGTTTAAGTGTTTATTGAACATCCACATTTCTACTCATTTGGCTATACTGATTTAAATTGAGACCTTTAGTTAAACTGTCCCACAGACACGTGCAGGTAAGGGCCTCTCTCAGCGAGTGCAGGGAGGAGGGTCTGGGGCAGTGTATGCTGAAAAATGAAAGAGACAGGGACTGAGCATCGCTCTCAGTCATGAACACTGCTTGGTTGCTGGCTTGCTCCCTGGTCTGATCCTGAGCTGTTACAACTGAGGAACAGGTCAGCCCCAGAATTTCTTCCCAAAATCAGTAGAGATAAGAAAGAACCAAGTTTTGACTCCTCTACCCTACACAGACCTCCTCAGGGCTTGCACACGCCCCATCCTACTGCCCATCTGTAGTGGTTTGAAAGCAAAACTATTGAGAGACTCTAAGTCAGTAATACAATTTAAAAGGAAAAAAAGAGAAAAATAAAATACATGCAATAGTACAAAAGAAAAACCACTGACAGAGTCAGAATACAACTTGACACCCTGCTAGTTAGGGTGGTGGTAGCAGTTCAGATGAAGTGGTCTTGTTGAAGCAGTGATTCTGTAGAAAGGTCTGTTTTTTGGAAAAAAGCTCTTGTTTTTTGGAAAGTAGTGGGTAAGGGCTGCTTTAGTGTTCTAAATCTCAGTTTTTATCTAGGTAGGAAATGTTTGGTTCCTCCCCCTGGGTGGAGCAATTTACAATGGAATGATGTAATTTTACTAGTCATGCAGTGGGACTTAATGGCCCATTAACAGAAGATATCTTTCTGGAGGAAGGATGGATCGTGGAAAAGACAAAGAACACTGCCCTACTTGGTTTTTAGCAGATGGCCCATTAGCACAGAGTATCTCTCACAGATATAAGGATCACTGCTCCACTTGGTTTTAACAGATTGTGGTAGAATAGATACTTTTGGGCACATCTTTACATTGTAACCTAGGACACCATCTCTCTTGGTCAGAAGTAGATACAGCCTTTGTGGCTGGATCTTGAGCAAAGGGGGACTGAGACCCCCAGGGCAAAGGCAACACAAAGTAAATAATGGCAATAACAACCAAATCAAAATTCTCTTCTGACTTTTGATTGATAGGCATGTGCAAGTTCATTCAGGTGCACACAGCAATCTTGTCTTCTTGTTGGTTAGAAAAATCTGATGACATTTGCTGAGCATCTGCGCTGAGCACTTAATTGCCCAGGTTAGCCAGTGTCTGTTGCCTGCCACCTAGTAGTAAAATAATTTCTTATAAAATGAACTTTTCTTCCACACTTTTAACAAATGAAAAAAATCCCACTCTTGTCTTTGTGCTAGAAAAGAGCAGGTGCAGAAGTCACCCCTGGCCTGGCTCTTCCCCCTGGGCTCAGAGGTAGCCCCCTTGGTTTCACATTGCCTGGCAGGTTTGAGGGAGCAAGATAGAACTAGCACAACCTGCACAGCGAGGAAGGAGTTCAGTGTCTGCACTCAGTCCATGTCCCTCTTACCCAGATGTCCAGACACCTCCTCTGAGTGCCAGAAGGGCTCAGAAGGTCAACAGCATCCTGGGAGTCACCATGTTCCCATTGCCAGGAAAACGTGCAAGCATGGGCTGGGATGCACAAGGTTCACTCACAGCAGTTTGGCTGTCTATTACTACAAGTGTTGGCTCCTGTCACCAGCAACAGGAATACTGGGAAAGGCTAAATCAAATCTTTATCATCTTCCCAATCCTCAAGAAAGCAGATAAGAAATGTTAGTCAGTTAGTCAGCAGGCATTAAATCAAGAATGTAAGAATTTGGATGGATATAACCAAAATATAGTGTTTCAAGCTTCAGTCGGGTTGCAAGGATACAATTTTACCTGGAAAGTGCTCATTAAAAGGCACTGAGCCATCCCTATAATTTTCTCCTGATCGAGCGATGGAAATACCTACAAAAGGAAAAAAGTCCTCCCAACCCTGAGAGAAAGATGGAAACCAGAGGCCAAGCTCTCTAGCCCCAGTTTTCTTGGTCACTGCCAAGTTTAGGTGGCATTTTGTATGTACCAAGGAGGTCAGCTTATACCTCAGACTATGCCCACACATCCTTGGGGAACTTTGAAATAGCAGGGATAAATGTCAGCCCAGTTACCATATGCTTTCAGTCTGCTGAGGCAATGATTGTATAATAATTCCTAACAGAAAACTGAAGACGAGATTTCAAGTGGCTGCCAGAAAACAGTTTTTCACTTGCAGTGGCAACTCTGAATAAGGAAGCATCTGGCACATTTGATCAGACAAAGAAAATTAGGTCACTCAGAAAAATATTTGATGCTCTTCCTGAGGAACATAATACTAAAAATGCATCTATCTAGAACGGCTGCATTCTCCTCTTCGGCACTGTTTCTCATATTGTGATGTGCTGTATTGTTCTGAGTAATGACACTATATTTAGTATCTGTTAAATAGTAGAATAAAGATTATATAACAGATCGTTTTCCCTCTGCTAGTAAAAGGAGTTTAAAATCAAAGAGGATTTTGTTGGCCATGGGTTTTAAAAAAAATTCAAGGCAGGACAACTGCTTTTGTTCAGTTGACTGCTGGATGTTTTATATGAGGTTTTTTCAAAAAGTTGTGTTGAATGAAAAAGTAAATTTTTTTTTAATATTTTTCTTCTGTTGGTTTAAGAACATCCCATTTCTTATCATTCCTGAACAGTCAGTGGGGTGACACTTCACCAAAAAGATCTCAGAGACAGAGGAGTACACTGCTAAATGCCCCTTGTCAGCGTGAGGAGGGGATGAGGATTGCAGAGAGGGTCATGGCAGGAGCCTCACCTCACAGGGAGGTCGCAGGGAGGGACAGAGTTAAGGGTATGATCCTTTGCAAGGTGAGGACTACTATTTCTGCTGACTATGCTTGCCTGGCAGTCACATGCCCTCCCTATCCCAGCAAAATACCTTTTCCAAGGTGTTCAGAATGGTTGGGGAAATAGATAGAAAACAACACTGATAGATGGAGTGTTGAGGTGCTTTCATAACTTCAGTGAAGAGAAGAACCAGAAGCTGAAAAGTCCAAGCAATTGCATTTGTAACATGAAGGCATGCAGTGGGACTGGGGCTTGGGCTATTGCTTTATCCTGGGGCCTGGGTTATGTTTTGCAGCAGCCAGCAGTTCAGAGGAGCAGCCCAAGCACTTCAGTCAGCTGGCTAGAAGTGAGCTGGTGCTGACTCTAGCACTGTTAATCAGCACCTGGGTGGCATGGCTTGTCACTGGTCTGGGAGATTAGGGAAAAACAGGAGCCCCAAGAAAAGCCTTGGCTAGCTGGGGAGTTGGCCTCGTTTGTGGCCTAACGGCTATTTCTCATGGTAAAAACACACATCTCCAGCATTCTTGCTCCATTTACTTAAGTTCCAAGAATCTATCCTCAAAGGAAGTTTTAAAGGCAAAAATCTGGGTAATTAATGTAGATTTTCCAGCTTCCTAAAACCAGGAATGGAAGCAGTGACCACAGAGTTTTCAGACTCTACAAACTCAAATCTGATTTAATACATAAAGACATGGTTGTTCCTGCATTAATCCTTCCAGATGGTGAATGAATCAGCTTGTGGTATTTTCATTTGATTGTAAAGATGTCAGGTAACCAATAAGGAGTTCCATGCTGCCATCTCAGCCTCGTTTGTGGTAGTGTGGTACCGTGACTGATTTAGCCACATCAAATCTATGACCCTTCAAACACTGTCTAAAGAACTGAAGTATTTATATGATATGCATAAAATCTGGTCTTGATTTTCAAAATATTTTAAACACAGATGTGAATGTGTCCTTACTTCCTGGCATATTTAGTCTTACAAATTTTATTAGCAGATGAAAGAAAGTTTAATGAGGTAAAAATCTTGCCTCAGGTCAAGTGGCGTGTTAATTCAGAAGTGGAATTAGGCTTGAGGAGGTTTCTGCCACTTAATCATAAACTCAGTTCATTGATGCTGTCTCTTTACAGATTCTCTCATTCAGTCTTTAGTTTTTACAAGGGTTTAACTGCCCTCATAAATCATAAATGCGAAAGTTTTGAGAAGCTTATTTAATTCAACAGCCTCAGAATGGAGTTTTAGCCTGAAAAGGTGCTTTTGAGAATATACACATTCAAAGCATGTGGTATAAAAGGTAGCTGAATAAATGGGATGGTCTCAGTTTCCCAGCATCTATCCCCCCCTCCCCAGCCTTGAGAAGCTGCTTTTTCCCCCCCTCCTCTTCAGGCTAACCACTAGTTTTTCAATCCATATGAGTTGTTTCGCTCTTTTGATTGTAAAATTGCATAAATGGGTAAATGTTTGCTTTAGTCTGTTCTAGGGTCAGGTCCAGTCCACACCAGAGAGGGATTGCCAGGATGGTATGTCAATATACAAATCTTTGATACAAAGTCTATTGACAAAACCACATTTTTAACCCTGGGAGCTATAGATTGAGAGGAGTTGGGTCATTGGTCAGGTGCAAAGGGTTGCAGTGAATGGGGTGACATCTGACAGGTGACCTGTCACTAGTGGGGTTCCACAGGGCTCCATCTTGCACCCTCTGCTCAACATCTTCATAAACCATCTGGGTGCAGGACTGGAAGGGATACTAAATAAGCTTTCCTGTGATGCTAAATTGGGTGGAGCTGTCCGCTCCCTCCAGGGCAGAGAAGCCCTGCAGAGAGACCTCCACAAATTAGAGGGCTGGGCAATCCCCAGCCACATGAAATTTAGCAATGGCAAGCGCTGGATCTGCTCCTGGGATGGGGCAGCCCTGGATGCACAGCCGGGCTGGGGAACAAGAGGCTGGAGAGCAGCACTGTGGAAAGGAGCCTGGGAGTCCTGGTCAGTGGCAAGTTGAACATGAGCCAGCAGAGCCCTGGCAGCCAGGAGGGCCAACAGGGCCTGGGGACATCAGGGACAGCATCACAGCCGGGCAAGGGAGGGGATTGTCCTGCTCTGCTCTGAGCTGGGGCGGCCTCACCTCCAGTGCTGGGGGCACTTCGGGGTGACACAATATAAAAAAGTAAATAAAGCTGTTGGAGAGTGTCCAAAGGAGAACTGCAAAGATGGTGAAGGGCCTTGAGGGGAAGCCGTGTGAGGAGTGGCTGAGGGCACTTGTCTTGCTCAGCCTGGAGAAGAGGAGATTGAGGGAAGACTTCATCAGGTCCTACAGGCCCAGACACTGACCTCTCTGATGATCAGTGGCAAAACATGAGAGAGCAGCATGAAACTGTGTCGGGGAGGTTTGGATCGGATATTAGAAAAAGGTTTTTCACCCAGAGGGTGGTCAGGCACTGGAACAGGCTCCCCAGGGAAGTGCTCACAGCACCAAGCTTGACAGAGTTGGAGAAGTGTTTGGACAATGGTGTCAGACACATCTTGGGGATGGTTTTGTGCAGGAGTGGGACATTGATGACCCTTGTGGGTTCCTTCCATCTCAGGATGTTTTATGTTTCTATGAGTGCTCCCATTTCCACTCGAGGGTTGTGAAAGGAGGGCACTGAGCCCCTCAGAGGAGTGAGTGCAGGATGGATCTCCCAATCGGGAAGCAAATATTCATGATTTTTATTGCTATTTGTATTTCATCAGAAGGCTGTCCCTAACCAGGAATTTATACTAATAGCTGTTACTGTTGCAAGCTTTGGACAGAATCCTTTTATTTTGCAGCAACTCCAAGAGAATACATCACCGAAAGAAAATGTATTTTATTCCTTATTCAGTGCTGCATAGAAAGGTTTCACTTCTTTCCTCTGTTGACCAAAAACCCGCCAAAAAAACAAGTTCAGGGAGCAGATGTCAGCTAATCCCAAAGTCTGTGCTAAGAATACTATGGCAACTCACGGAGAGTTCAGCAGAATCTAAATGTCTTGCTGGTTTGGTACAAGATTATGCTTCGAGCAGATAAGCCCCTGCATTTTAACTTGGGAGCTCAAAAGGGATAAATAACATTTCTGGAGCCAGCCAGCCAACAAATGGAATTTCTTAGCACAATGTAATCTTGCTTATGGGGTTTTTCTTGAGCATGTGTTTCCCATCGGGTGTTGTTACACTGCTGTGTGTATAGGGCTTATCTCCGAGCAAAGGTGGTAATGCTCAGCCATTGATACCCCACGGCTTCTTGAAGTTGTAAGATGGATGAGGAAGGATTAGTTGAGGCATTTGATTCATAGCTGATAGTTTTTAAATAAGTTCAAGGATGTGACATCACTATTTGTCATAAGTGTTCTTGTGGTAGGGTGTGTACATCGCAGGAAGAGATAGGAGCTGTCATCATGTAGATAAGGCAGAGAACTCTAAATCATTAGCAATGAATAATTCACTGCTCAGAGGAAAATAACAATGTCAGGCAATGGAATAGTGCTAGTTCACTTACATCTCTTTCTGTGCCTCTGATGAAAGGTTTTTAACCCTGATTATACCCTGTCTTAACAATGAGATTTGCTTTCTGTAGGGATGCTCAGCTCCAGGCAAGAAAGAATGATGTTCCCAAATCCAGTAACTGGGTCAAATCTAATTATCATAGATAATTTGCACGTTTCATTTATGGTAAAGGGAAATGTGTCTCAAGGTAGGTGAATCCAGTTTGATTTGACAAAGGCAGACTAAAATAGCTTCTAAACAGAAAGAAAAAGGTCTTTCTGCTAGACCCAATTACTGAAATGAGAAGACAATATTAAAACCTTCATTCCAAACCAATTTCAGCAATAAAATTAATCAAAGTTGTGACAGACAGTAAACCCCCCTGAATTTCCAGTGTCCAAAACTTGGAGTTCCCCTCATGTCTGAAATGCTGAAAAGTCGACATGCATCACAGCTGAAGATGAAATGGGAATTTCCTAATTTTTTGTGCAGGACAATAATACAGGATTTTTTCCATACAAATTTAACTATCTATCCCACTTGGGTGTAGCCTTCAGTTAGGACAAGATTCAAACACTAACAAGAAGTAATTTTTACATGTAATCTAGTATATTACTGTGGGAGTCCAGGACATCCCTCTGGCTGCCCTGGCTCGTTCGAGATCATGGCAGGGGGCTCAAGGACCTTGGCAGGGAGCCAACAGCACCTGTGCCTTTGGTCTCAGCCCATGGGAAAACTTACCAACTCTGAGAGAAGAATTACAGGCCACAAGAGTTTAAGTAGAATAGTAATGGGTTTGTCACAGGGTGAGAAAAGTAGAATTTAGGGGATTTTAGGATTGGGGTTCAGGGGACAAGATGGAGGGATTTGGGTGTGTCTTGTCCTTCTTCTTCTTCATGTCTTCCATGTTTCACTGTGACGGTGACACTTTTCTATTGGGTTAGAGTAAGGACTCACTGTCCAACATAGGTGATAGGTATTGGCACAAAACTGTAAACATAGCACACGTAATTTGTAGTATATAATGTTAGCACCAGCCCACAGAGGGGCAGAACCTCGTGCTTCGACCTGCAGAGAGGAGCTCCACCAGAGCAGAAAAAGAATGTTATAGATAAGAAAAAATAAACAACCTTGAGAAGCACAAGCTACGCATCCTGACTCCTTCTTCAAGGCACGGGCTGGGAAGAAAGATTTTCCCAGGTGCCGGGGTCATCCTAACCCCGAGATCTGACATATTACAAGTAATCAAAGCATTTCAATGTTCTATTTTGAAATAAAAGTAGAAATAATAGTACTGAAATTGAGCTTCCTGTATTGTAAAGGGGAAAAATAAATTAGTTGTCCTCTCTAAACAGATTTGATAAAGTAATATAACCCTGGATAACATTAGTGGTTTTGTTAAATCAGCATTTCTGTTTGGAAAAGACCTGTCCTGTATTTTACAAGTTCTTTCTACCACCTGAATTTGGAGGTGAGATGACTGTTCATCAATGTCTCTTTTGCACACTCTCTAAGTTGTCTTAAATGCAGCCCAACCAGATGTGAACATACTATAGAAATTTTCACTGAATAAAATAGACTAAAGCAGTGGATTTGTTACAGGAGGTAGTTCATTTCTGTACAGAATTGGTTTCTTTAAGTGACTTTTCTGGAGTTCATGTTTGTTACCTATCTCCTTTTTCTCTATTCAGCTAAATAATAACTTTTAGATCCCTCATAAAAATGTACACATCTGTAATGACTGGGAATTTTGTAACATTTTTAGCACTCAATATGATCAAGCAGCTTTACAGAAAATATCCTGTGCTCTTGAATAAGCAAAATGCAACACATATTCATAAATATTCTTATATTTAGAATACTGTGTGTTCTGTATTTCTGAAAAGTGACATGGATCTGGAATATTAGATGTGGAAATGGCTTATGCATGAAGTGTCTATGTGTAGGTGTTTGGGCCCAGGGCCCAGGTGAGAGCTGGCTCAATCAATATGTCTGTATGTTTTCCCCTGCTTCATTTTTTCACTGTAAGGTATTCATTCCCTAGCACACAGCTTTGATGGAAGTGTTCAAAAGTCAAGTGCTGTAATTCATAAGAGAGAGGCTTTTCAAAAAGAAAGGAAAAAGAAGCGGAGAAAGGAAAGTGAGGCAAGGCAAGACAGAGGAGATAAAAATTACATATTATTTCATAAAGGATGTATGGAGCTGCTGAAAAATCAAAGAAATTGAGGGAAAAGTTTTTGGTTTTGTTTAGTTGATGTTACAAAGAAGGCTAAATCTGGAAGTGTATTTCTTTACTTTTACCTAAAATTCCAAGGATGTTCAGATGCTCTACTTCAGCTTCAGTGCAATTTTAATACCTCGGGGTAATTTGTGCCTCCTGACTTCTTTCTTTCTTTCTTCAAAAACAAGTGGAAAGGCAGCTGGGCATGCTGTCATGCCAGGAGTCTCAGAAAGTATCAGCTCTTTCATTAATTACTTCTTTGCTCTCCCTCTGCTTTATGTTAAAAACAGCCTAGTTGGGTATGTAAAAGTTGCATCGGCTTCAGTGAAAATGTGCTTATGGGACCCTTTAAACTGTCAGGTTACATCACGTAAACCGAAGGGATCATATTCAAACAATTGTAAAACTATTTTCTTGCCCGAAAGAGCACACCATGATGCCATTTAGCTGGAACCTGAAGCTATGGGTATCCTGCTGTGGTATCATGTGCAGCGAGTGCATGTGATTGTTCTCCTGAGGCATTTGTTACATGCATCTTGTTAACCCTAGTTCAGTCAAAATAACTGCCTTCACTGCTGCTTGACCTATTTTATCATAATTTAGCCCCGAATGTGGCGCATTTCAGTTGCAGTAAGTTATTCTGCGGGCATTAATACCATGGGAACTTAAAATGGAACCATAAGGATTTGAAAATATCAATCTTATTAACTCAACAGTTTGGTTTCAGTAATTTATGCATCTTTCAGAACTGACCTAATACTTAAATGTACATAAAAAAGCAAGCAGTAATCAATCCCAGACTTCTCCTTGTAACACGCCAGGCTTTTCGCAGGTTTCAGAAAATGGAGAATATTTAAGAGTTCTCTAAGCCTTGTTAATAGCTGCATCTATAGGACTTGTAAAAGTGCTAAAAGTGCAAGGAGGATTTACTGCCAATTCGGCAACAGCCGGAATAGAGTTAGATTTATTTAAGAGTTGAGTGCTAAGGGCAAGATCCAAATCACTTCCTTACTGCCTGTGTTGAGACTGAGGCACAATTCAGGCATCCTTTCAGAAAGCACCCAAATCCCAGCAGGCACTCCTGGCTGGCCTAGGACCTCTCTGGGCAGCTGATGCTGTGATCTGGCTCTGTTGCTTGCACAGGAGACCCCCTGGTACCCAAGGGGCCCAGCAGGTACCCAAGCCCACAGCACAACACAAAGTTCAGCTTGAAGAGTTGTAGCAATGATGGACACACCTGTATAGACACCCAGAGAAAATTAATCCCAATTAAATATCCCCAACAAAAAATCTCCAGGAAAAAATTTGAATCCACCAAGTCCAGTACATGAGCTTACCACTATGCTAAAGAGGAGCAAACACAGTAGGAAAGTGCTGTGCTGGGTGACTCTTGTGTAAGGGTTGTTCTATTAAAAAGGGGCAGAAAGAAGAACTTCAAGAATGTTTCTGATTTTTCCTGGTAACTGTTGCATGAAAAAAGCATGACGGTTGCAAAGATCAAGAACCTCCCAGCTGAGAGTCATGACCAATTAATTGCACCTTCCCAGCTCCTAGAAGTGATGGAGAGCAGTTGTGCCTGCAATGCCCAGTCCCTGGTTACCTGTTCAGCTCACCCCACCAGCTCCTCTGACTGGAAAAGGCATAAAGTCCTGGGTTTCATATGAACACAAAGTCATCACGGTCCTGTTCAGAGGCACATGGCAGCACCAGGACTTGTCAGTGCCTTTCAGGTAAGGGGGATTGCATAGTCCAGATTCTGCAAGGTGAAGGAGATGGGTTATCAGTTAAGAATCAGGCCTCTGAGCTATGGAGGAGTGGTCTCTAGATCATCATTAGTGTCCCAGCAATTCTGTCTTTAACAAAAAAAGTTTCTGGAGAGCCTTTATGCCTCAGTTATCCTTCCCACTGCTGGAGTCGAGTGCCTCACTATAGATTGGTAACCTCTCCTGGGGCCAGGCAACTATTGCTGAGACATCACAAAATCTCAGCTCAACAGTTAAAGTACGGGTCTGCGTCACACACTAAAATCTGGTTGAGGAATGTGCTTTTTAACTAATAAAATTGTTGTGTGCTTGAGGTTAGACACATACTTACAGATGTTGCTGAAATGGGGTCAAATAATACAGCTCTCACTACTTGTTTCAGGAATTGTTGTACAGTAAGTTATTGTGACCTAAATATTGTGGCCTTTGCTGACACTTCATGTGATAAGGCAAAATCCATTTTAGAAATTTTAAGGATGACATATTCAGTGGTGGGGAGAGACAGGAGACAGAGTTAGCCAGTACTGGGACTACTCCTTCCTTCCCTTGGGCTTAAATTAGTATGATGTAATTTAAGATTTGGGCTTGCAGCCTTTTAGTGAGGGGTGTAAATTCTGGATTTTCACCTGCACTCTCCTGTTTGAGCTCTGTGACTGACAGGAATGCCTGCAACACATATTTTCAGGTGCAACATTTTCGTGGTCCCAAATGCACATCCTCAGAAGTGAAGGTCCAGCCCACCCCAGGTTCAGGGGAGGGAAAAGGAACCAGAGCAGTGCCCAGCAAACCACAGCACAAGGGATCTGCAGAAACTTTACATGAAGTCGAACTTCACTTCCCTTGTCAGCCTGCTCTGAGTGACTCACTGAAGGTGCTGAACAGACTAACGAGTGGGAGGAGGAAACAGGGCGGGGGGAGAGGAAGAAAGGGAGACAGGCAGTAAGATGAAACTAGGAACATTGATATATGACCAAAAAAAAAAAAAAAANAAAAAAAAAAAAAAGAGAAGGCTGTTTTTTAGAAAGTTGCACTACTCCTTGCACTATTCCTTTTCAAACTCTAATGTGAATGGCATAGAATCCAACATCTCCAAGATTTGAGGAAGAAAAAAGAAGTATGAATAGCTAAAGTGAGATCATATCACTTTTAACCTGATAGTTATGATGAAACTCCAGGGGTTTGATTTATTCAGCTGTCACTTACTGTTCATCCCAAGTGTAACAGAGGACATGTTGGAATGGCAACCTTTATTTAGGGTTTGTTAGCATGATTCAATTTTTTACTGGCCTTCTGGGAGTTATTTTTCATCTTTAGGCAGTTATCATTGCTAAGAGGAAAAGAGGTTTTTTGTTTTTTGTGTTTTGTTTTTTTTGGTTTTTTTTTTTTTCTTTCTTTCTTTCTAGCTCCTAGTGCAAGGTGGTTATCAAGCAAACAGGAATTTGAGTGTACTGGGATGTCCCCTGATCTGTGATGGGAGATACTGCAGTCTGGCTTTTTTTAAAGGATCAGAGCTATAGGGCAGAAGTGACTCCTTTGGGCATCTCTCCTTTGAAGATACTGCAGAAGAGCAAGTAATGCTTAACACCAAACCAGATTTTTTACTGTTATAGAAGACAGGGTATTTTGCTTAGAGAACTGTGATTAGCACAGGGGTACATAGTGTCTCTTAGGACCAAAAGTCATGTTCATTACTTTTCCTGGAGAGGCTTCCTGTATCCTAACCTGCCTGTGTTGCCCTCATCCTTTCCCCACCCCATCCTACTTTCAGTCTCACCTGGATCTCCTGAGAGCTACTTCTCATCAGAGCCTCTGAGTTTGTCAAACTCCGCATTGGTGGTGTGATGTACACAAAGATTTCTTTGAGATAATTGTCTTCATTCAAGGAGTAATTTGAGATTTATATCCTGATGTCCATAAATAAAAGCCCACAAAGTCTATGGTCTGAACACCATGCCCCCGGATGAACCTGGGGGGATTGCTGTCTCCAGTGAGACTCCCACGAGGCAGTCAGTAAGCATCATGAAGTGGCGTTTCCATCCAAAGAAGGGCTGACGTGAAGGTACATCAAAGAAAACAATGAGTGCCTCCTGCTCTGACCTACATATTTCATTCTGAGACACTCAACTACATTTGCTAGAACACTTGGAACAACTGTTATCTTTTAGAAATGAAAGTCAATTTCTCCAGGGAATAGCATGGGGTGGGGTTGGGGGCACGACTATGCAGTGGCTTGATAGGGTGCAGAACATTTAAACTCTGCTGTATTGATTGTAGTTTATGATTGAATGTAATCATTACTGTGTCTATATTTTTCTGTTTCAATGAAACCATCAGGCAGTGAGTCACGCTGTGCATGTAACCCGGAGGAAAGTGCAAAGAGGCTGCTGAGGAGTAGCAGTACAAAAATACCGTTGGCATCTTTTCCCTAGGAGAGCAGGGCTCTGGACAATTTCCACAGCCTATTGCTATTTTTCTTTTACATGCATTTGCTGCTAAAATGTGTATTAGAATTGAGGACACGGTTGTGAGTAAAGAGTCTTCTCACACATGCTGTTCCATAATTAAAGAACAGCTATAATAGAAATCCTGCCTTTTTTTTTTTTTTTTTTTT
>VZTT01045334.1:136755-174571 GCA_013400855.1 Buphagus erythrorhynchus
TTTTTTTGCATTAATGAGCTCAAATTCTTATAGGCATTAAAAGGGCATATGCTTTTCTTCTAATTTAGAGATTAAAAAATCTCACAGCAGATCAAGAGGAAGGCTGCAATTTGAACTCTTCAGTGAAAGAAGATGCACTGTCATTAGCAACAAAACAATTTTAATTAGCCTGGTCCTGGATTTGTGGTAACACATGCCAAAAGGCTAGTAATTTGGAAGAATACTATCCTCTTGGTTTTGTACAGAGGGTTCAAATCCATGAGAAATGAGCACCCTTCAAAATATTTTAATTGCAATTTTTAATTACCTGGATTTTAGATAACATTTTTGTTCTTGGGTTTGGTTTGGGTTTTTTCCATTGAAGATACTAAAATCCAATTTGGGAATGCTCTTCCCCAGAATTCAGCTTCTTTCAGTCCCATTTGTGGATGGAGCATATTTTTATTAAGCTAAAGAGAAGAAAGTTATCCTTATTAGCAATGCCTCATTGCATTAGAAATCAGGGTCTGTGGCTATCAGCCTGTGGAGACGCAGTGGGAAGACATGATTGCAGTTTGATTCAGCTGTGCCAGGCACTGAGTAAAGATTGTGCACTCAGACAGGAGCCCTGTCTCAGAGCACAGGTGAATAACACCATCCTAACTGCACAGAGCATGGTTGTGCTAGTGTATGAGCAATGGCAGCAGAGCCTTTCTTTAGTGGTTTGAAATGTCAGCTCTGTTGAGTTAAAAACCACCATTTTTAAGGGAGTTTCCCACAAACCTCATGTCTGGGACATGATACATGCCAAAACCACCCCAGCAACTGCATGCTGCAGCACAGTGGCTTGCATTCTGCCCCAGCAGAGCCGGGAAGTATTTTAAAGAGAAATGCTAATTGCAACACAGGGTAGCTGGATGCTGGAGCTGGCTAATGTATGTGTCTCAATTTCTCATCCCTCTGCTTGCCAGCTTATATGTGATGTGGTTAATGGAAAGCAGATGCAGAGCTACTTTAATGGTGCCCTGCAGTGCTGCTTCTGGGTCCCCTACCCCACAACTTCCCAGCTGAGGGGATGTGTTAGAATCATAGAATCACAAAACTGTGTGGGTTGGAAGGAAACTTACAGATTTAGTGACAACCCCCCTGCCATGGGCAGGGGCACCTTCTACCAGACCAGATTGCTCAAAGCCCCATCCGGACTGGCCTTGAACACTTTCAGGGATGAGATACCCACAGCTTCTCTGAGCAACCTGTTCGAGTGTCTTACCATCATCACAGTAAAAAAGGTCTTCCTATTATCCAGTCCAACCTTCTCTCTTCCAGTTTAAAGCCATTCTCCCTTGTCCTGCCACTACATGCTCTAGTCCAAAGCACTGCTCCAGCTCTCTTGCAGGCCCCTTTAGGTGCTGGAAGGTGTATAAGATCTCCCTGCACCCTTCTCTTCTAAACAGCTCCAAATCTCTCAGCCTTTTCTTTGTAGGAGAGATGTTCCAGCCCTCTGATCATCTTTGTGGCCCTCCTCCGGACTTTCTCTAAGAGATACACCTCCTTTTTATGCTGGGGACCCCAGAGCTAGGAAGCAGAAGATGAGATTCCTGCACATATTCATGGCCACAGTGCCAAACCCCCACACCTCCCTCCCACACTGCCTGCTCAATACCACTCAATGGCAGGAGAAGGAGGCACCACTGGAGAGCACCTGCCTGCTGAGGTGTCTGGTGCACAGGGCCCCATGAGCCAGCATGGCTGTTGTGCACCTCTGCGTGGTGGCCCCAGCCACTGCCACCCCTCATGGGTGCCCAGACCACCCCACTGCCCCTTCCTGACACCTGGGACCCAGCACAGTCCTGCAAGGGGGCTACACCACAGGGCTGCAGGGAATGCAGGAGTCATGCCAAGGCATCCCAGGCTTCGACTTCGTAGCCAAGTCAGGGTTTAACTTCTTTTTCAAAGAAAAGAGAAAAGAATCTCTAGACCTAGGGGCATCTTCAGGAGGAGCAGGCACTCAGGAGCCCCTGCAGGTTGACAAAGCCTCTTTAAATATTTAATTTTTCTTGAGGTATGATATGTTTTTCTGTCTCCTGGGAGACCATTAATTTGTACTTTTTTTTTTCCTGAGGGACACTTTACTCTTCTGGCTTTTAAGTCCATTTTTGGTATTCTGTCGCATATTGGTGTGTACTCTGAGGGGATCTTGTCTACTGGAGATAAAATGGACTCTGCAAGTCTAGCAGGGGTGGCACTGCTGGTGTTTTGCATGATTTGTTTGGTGGGGGTCTTCTGCATGTTACTGAGAAGGAGACACTCAGACAACCTAAGCAGATATTGGATTTTCACCCTCTTAATTTCAGCAGGGCAGTGGAAGGTGGTATTTTGTCACGATGTGTGGTTAAATCAGATTATATGAATTGGAAACAGAGGTAGGCATGAGGATTTTTTTTAGAAAATCACTAGATGAGAAGGAAGTCCTTCAAAAGAAACATCTCTTTCTTAATGTCAGTGAAAAAAACATAGCCAGTCACTGATAGCTGAGCAAAAGACTTTGACCCAGTGGTTTTGCAGAAAAAAGGGCCGGCTTTTCAATAGCAACATCTTGCTAGGTTGTTGAATCCTGTGTTGCATGGAAACAGCATGAAACAGAAACACAAGCACAGAGATCAGAGAAGTTGCTTAAAAATGAATGGAGAAATGTTTCTTATTTCTTTATGCTGGGGCAAAAGTACATTTCACATCTGTCACATGTGCCACTAACCCCAGGGGTGGCCTAGGCAACCTCCCACTGCCACCAGCTTCCTCCCTGTCCAGGCTGGCAGTCAGAAACCTTGTTCTTCTGCTGGTACACAGAGCACATTTGAGCTACTTGTCATTGCGATGGCAGAAACTCCAGAATGTCAGCATAGAAGTAATTTTTTTCTCTGCACAACTATATTTTAAAGAGATTTTTGAAACTTACTAGAAAAATACTTCCACCTTGAGGAAACAAATGAATGGTGGTAGTACTCTGCATAGTTACACAGACAGCTGTTACCTATTTTATTAGTCAGTGCTTGGATCTCAGAATCAAAATCTGAAATTCATCAACACTGGTAACACCCTACAGTGTCTTCCCAAGAAATGAATACTTCTGACCATAGGCATTTTGAAGCAACTTTGATATTGGCATTAAGTTGCTGTTCAGAATTATTTATTTGGGAGGAGATTTCACAAAACTCCTTTCTTTGTTAAATAGCAATGTATCATATCAAAACACAGGCATTTGGATCGAATTAAGAATAGCAAGATTTTTCTTCATAAAGAAAACAGAGAGCCACTTTGGCCCACGCTGTGGTTAGTTAGGGTTAGTTGTTAGGAAATAATTTCTAGCATCTTCTTCTCTTTGCGCTTTTATTTTGTTTACTGTCTTCTGGCACAGGCACCATACGGGGTAGTGTTTAAGCCTTTTCAAAATACAGGCAAATGCTCCTTTTTTTCCTGAAGTTGCATACTAAATTATAATGAGGAGCTATTTCATTTTCCAGTCATCCGTCTCAGAGAAATAAACATTAAAAAAATCAGAAATAATTCATAATCTCCAGACAACATTATACTTAATCTGAGGGAAAATATCTTCCATCTATGTTACTGCCACACAGTCTTCTCAAAGAGCACTTGGTGGGTAACTCTGATATTACAGTAAAGCCTAACTTTCAGGAAATCTGAGATGATCAGGAAAATATTCTGGAAAGTATAGCCATGTACCCCACAAAATCAGTTTTTCTACTAGGATAGCAAAATATATGCAAGGCTGGGATTTTCCAGCTATGCATCATTGACATGTGTCTGGACTTGTGGGCATACATGTATGTAGGCTTTTGGTTCTCCTTTAATGCTGAATTTCCTGAAGGGTAGATGGACAATGGCTACTCCTATCTCCAGGTGTTTTGATACATGTGCTATAGAGATGTTTCAGTAAATTAGCAGAGGCTTGTTTTCAAACGCCTCACACGAACTATGAATTTTTGCAAGTCTACTCAGCATCCCCAGCTGTGAGAAGAGTGGTTGAAAACTGAACTAGCTGCATGGACAAATCACCAGTGAGTCTGGGAGCATGTCCTTCTAAAAACACTTTCCTGGTTCAAAACAAGGCAACTGGGTCTGTGCACCAGCACACTGGAAGCAGGTCAGGGATCTGCTGAACTCCCTCTTCCCACTCTTGGAAGTTCTGTGTTGAGAGAGGAGCCTTCAATGGCGCCTGTTGCATCTCTGTGACTGAAGCCTACTGGCAAATATTGCTGCCTTTCAGCTGGCCACTACCTCCTTACCTGGTCCTGGGTGTCAGCTCTCTGAGCACATGCCTTTTTGCTGTTATATCAGTGACAAAACATTTTCTGCAGGATGGGTTTTTTTCATTTAAATATTCCTCAGTGTTCCTCTAAAATGCATATTCATTTCTCTTACCTTATGAAAGGAAAGCTTGGCCCCTCTTTTTTATCATTTAGAAAGATTAAATTAGCTTCTCAGCTGATAGTAGACAAGATATACTTCATATTCCAGAGGCAATCTAACTACAAGGCCTGAACTGAGCAAGAGTAATTCAATTGACTTTATTCAAGCTGCACTAATTTACACCAACTATAAATTAATCTTTTCTTGTGAAATATGTCTAGGAGTGACCTTGCAGTATCCAACTGACTGAATTAATTCTGGGCAGCATCTCACCCTTAAAATAATGTAGAAGTCCTTTTTAGGAAATTATCCAAAACTTTGCATTTTCACCTTTAAAGGATAAGTCAAAAGGCAGCACTGGATGGCAGAATTAGGCCAATCTCTTACACAATCCACATACTAACTACATTTATCTATGATACAGATGTTGTAATCAGGTGTATAATCTGATGAATACAGATGTATTTGTCACAGAATTTTTCTTTCTTCTCCTTGCTTGTTCCTATCTTTTCACAGTATTTGTTATTCTCTTGTTCCTGCACAAAAGCCTACTCTGTACACTTTATTAACATGAAATACCACAGAAGATGAAAGATCCAGATGGCTGCATGAAGACTGTGAATCTGTAACAGAGATCTTTGCAACTCCTTCTTAAGCCACCCATGTTTTACTTATTTGTGCAGAGTCACAGCTGTTGACAGGACAGCCAGTGGTGCTGCAGGGAGACACCACGCCAGAGGACCAGGGTGCTGTTCTACCCAGGCAAGGGAAGGCAAAAATGAACACAGAAAATTTTCTATAAGGGGCACTTGATTTCACCCAATGAACTGGGGCTCAGGCCAACCAAACCTGGCCATGCCATGCTGCCTGGAGTTTCTTTGCCACCACCATGCAAATCCATATTTATCAGATCATTCAAACTGAAACGTTTGTTGTGCTATTTGGGACTGCAGGGGCTAAGCTGCCAGTGAGCATGAAGCTTCCTGGTCCTCCTATGATTCTACGATTTTATTCTATGATTCTTTGACTTACTGTCCCTTCTTTGATGAAAAGTTAAACCAATATTCCCCATCCATCCCATCTACCTGGCAAATGCAATCAGAGCTCTTTACTTAAAGTAAATAACTGAATACATTTGCCTTAAGCTACCCTTAGCACCTTTTTAATCAGGGAAAAAAAGCACTTACAGCAATTAAAGCAAAAGTCAATGTGTAAAAATCAGCTTATAAATTAGTTTCTCTGCACTGTCAATTATTTTTAAAACATTTTTGACTGCTTAAATTAATTCCAATTTGAATTCAAGACGCACATTGCCACAGAATGAAATTCAGGACATGAATTTTTTCTCATCACTACTGCGCTTTACAGTCATATCTTTTCTCTTTACTTTTTTCTGCTTCTCTTGAATCATCGCTAATGGAAGTTCTAAATATAGGTATGACTAACAATGCAAACTTTAGAAACTGTATGTAAACTACCGCAAGAAAAACAGATCAGAGAGTTATGCTCACCAGAATTTCAAACAACTGTTGCCAACCACTACATGCAAGTGATGATTACTGCATTTTTCTCATTAGAAAGGCAGCTGTCATATAGCTTACGGTTTGGACAGAAAGAAATAAGTTAGCATATTGCTTAAGAGCTGTCTGCTAAATCCTTGCTCTATTTTGCCAGAAATACACTAGAACATAAAATCCTTCATTCTGCAGAATAATAAATGTCATGTTTCCAGTTCCCAGTGTCTTGTCAGATTGTTTAAGTTAATCAGGATCAAATAAGACAAACACAATGAGCTCCGGACCTCAGACTTCAGAGCAGTGGTTTTGACACTGCCAAAGACAAGTGATAAACCAAGCAAAGACTAAATGCTTGGTATTGGTGCTTAACCCATGACAAGGATACAGTTTTTATCTTTTAATCACATTTTTTGACAAGAAGCTACCAATGCAACCTGAGACCTCCACCATTGGACAGTAACTCTCGAAGACTCTGACAGGCATATGATCAGGACCAAAAGCAATTATTTTGCAAGCCCAAGTAGAGGCATCTGAATCAGATGGGCAACCGAGCATCCCTGAAGATGTTTTGTGCTGGAGGACCCAGATAAAGCCCCAGATGATCAATACCACTACTACTGCTACTACTACTACTAGTAATAATAGTGATGCTGCTAATGGGATAATGCCAAAGGAAGTTCATCACTGAGCTCCTTTTCCCTCAGTCATTCTCTGCCTCTAATTCCCCTGTGTTCAGGTCCATTTTTCTCAGTATCTGATAGTCCAGATTATCTGAGTATTTGCTTATGACAACTGGTACATGAGTTACCTATGGTGAAGACCATTTCTACACAATTGCAATACATAGTTGGACAGGAACAATCAGGGCTGATTATTTCTAGCATGTGGGGTAATTAAGTATTCTGTGTTGTTGGATGCAATTTATTACCACCAAATTGTTTGAAGAAGTAAAAGCAAATGTGAAGATAGCTTAACCAACGTCTAACCAGTGTTGATGCCAGATTTAGTGAGTTTTGTGATGCTGAATTTAAGAGAGTTCTACCATCTTGTGTGGACTTTCATTGGAGTCTTCTGTCCTATCTTATTGTCATTCAGCACTGAATTATCTGAACCCATAAGGCTAGCTTTGAAGAAATCTGTCAGTTTGAGATGAGATACTCACTGAGATTTTCAGAAGAGCTTATGTGTTTTTTTACCTTGGCGTTTATAAAACTGCCACGTTGATGAGAACGATTCCCCAAGTTTTGCTGTACCATATGGTCCATGTGCTGTTAGGAGGCCATCTACTGTGTTTCCTTGTTAGTCATTCAACTACATATTGCGTCCATCTGCAACTCTCATATGTAGTTTCACTGTAATTGCCCTTTTCATAGTGCATTTCATTCTGCTTCGTGCTGGCTTGTGATAATGTTCTTTCCAAGACATGCTTCAGCAAACACTTTTTGAAAGGTGCTGAATGGCAGGGTCGATGCAGGTGCAGAGTGCAGCTCCAAGGTAAAGGAAGAAGGATATGGGTGCTCATCTTGAGGATGAAGAGAGACATTACTTTCCTTGCACTCCTTCCCCTCAATACTCAGCAAAGCATTTCAGCTATTCCAGAGATGCAAAGGGTCTCCTCAGCCAGCTGTGCTTGCATTACTCTTCCATTCCCTACACTTTGCCACACTTCGGAAGGTCTTGTCCCAGCTCCGTGTCTCCTGAGGAATCTTTAAAAAACCATCCTCAGCCATTACCTCATGGTATCTTTAAGACCCCTGGAATCAGCCGTAAGAGTGGTATTTGTGAGAGGCTGGGACTGTGAGCAGACCCTGTAGCCAGATAACTGTGCTGTAATCACACCACAGGCTCCAACCTGGGCAGGAGCAGCCAGTGTGAAGGTCGTACACTGCACTCTGGTGTCAGCAGAGTGAGCAGGAGGCACCTTCCCCTCTGCCAGCGCTCAACAAATCCTCCAGCACAGCACTGGCTTTTGGAATAATTCAAGGCTGACACAATTTGTATTCCCTTAAAGACATCATTACACATATTGCTCATTTAACCTTTAAAAAAGATGGAAGAAAGTGTGCCAATGGATTCTGGCTGATAAATATCTAAATTAAGTAAATTTAATTAAAAACTGTTGTAAATGTCATCTAATCTGTGGATGCTGCGAAAATTATGGTTGTAGCTTTGAACTAGTTTCAAAATGTATAAGGATCTCCTTACACAATTTTCTACAGAATATTTTTATCTTCTTAGTTTCAGGAGAGCAGTTAAATTGACTTATATTTTATTGCTCAGTAAAAAATACTGAACTGAAAACTTGGAGAACTTTCTTGCATCTTGTTACTGCCAGGTGATGCTGGCTGGAACACTGGTTTCTTTCTAAAGCCATTAAGTGTTATTTTGCCAGATAAAAGATGGGGAAGGAGAGAAAGATATGTGCTAAGTTTCATCTAGGGAATCCTACTTCTCAGTATACAGGAAATAAAAAGATCAATGCATATTTTTTCAGCTTCTATTCTGGCCACATTGTGCTGTTTGGGTGAAAACACCCTCAGCCCCTATGTTACTTTAGTGCACACCGGTGACAGCTGCTCAGTGGGGAGCACAGTTTGATGAATTTAACAACATCTTGTTGGCTGACCTTTCCATGCTGGAGACATGATTTCATTTCTGTTGTCTGAAAATGAGCACCAACAAGACAAGTTATTTCCATGTCTCAGCCGGAATATCATAGTCCTAATGTGTTTCCAAGTATTTCTTTATCTGTATAATGCTATGACTTTCAGAGCTATCTAAGAACAATAGCATTTTTTCTTTGTATTTTCTTTGCATACTAGCAAAAAGTCAGCTTATTTTGGTCTATTTTTTTCCAGTCACTCTTTATGCTGCAAATATTAATCCAAAAAACCCCTGCTTCTTAGAGCAGTGAGCTAGGAAAGCTCCCAGAGATACATTTGCAAACCAGTGCTGAGGCACATGCAGAAACTAGTTCAAGACCTAGTTCACAAGTATCCACAATATATAGTATCCCAGACAGACAAACTGAGTGGAGTACTGGCGATCCACATTTAGTATTTTATTCCAGTCACTTTCTGACATTGCTGCCAGTTGGTTCTTCTGGTTTAATCATTCTTCTGATGTCATTAAAATTTAAAAGCCTGATCTTATTTTAAAGGGCTTGGGTTTTCTTTTTGGTTTGTTCATAAAGGCAAAGGGGATCACTCCACAGATCATTTGTGGCAAAGCCACACCAGCAGAGCTGAATTGGTGGGTCCCAGGGGTGACCAGCAGCAAGGAAAGGCGTAAACCAGCAGCTACAGTAGGTTAAAAGTAATGTAAAAGTTACAGTGCTTTAAAATTCACTGTTCTCTGTGGAGGTGTCAGACCCAAACACCTGTTTTCCTAAGACCTATATTGATGTAAGACAGGCATGTCTGAGAGTATTCCAAGAAGCAGTAAGTGTCTAGGAGCCCTTGCTGCTTTTGCTGTTATCCTCTGCAATTGCACCCTTCAGTTGAGTGGCTTATGAATCCCAAAGAAATGCAAAAAAGTGTAGAAATTTTTCAGAAAATTCAAAATATTCAAATCTCTGTTCACTAAGTCACAGGTCAACCTCTATCACAGTTTGAAATATACTTTCATCTCATTTAGTAACTCATCTTTTGGAGAGTTTTGAAATCTTTCTCTTCTGCCAGAGGACAGATTTGGCTGTAAGGAGCATTTATGTTTTTATTGCTTATTGTTCAGATAGTACAAAGCAATGTATTAATTCTGCTCCCAGTGTAGTCAGTGACACATGTAAAACTGGAGCAATGGAACAAATTGAATAAAGGGTGAAATAATACAGATAATATGTGTATGGATGTATAAAAACTTGTGGTTTGGGTTAATTCTGTTTTGGGACATGGAGAGAGGAGCAAGGACAATGTCCCCCTCTTCAAGTTCAGATCTCAGCTCTTTATGAGTATGCTTATCTCAAAGAGAATTCATTTCTGCCTTTTTTTTCCTGGTATCTCCTATGCAGGGATAAGCAATTGGTTTTTCCACTTTTAGCTGAGGTTTATTATAGCAGGTACAATATGGAAAAAAAGGTATAAGGTAGATTGATTTCTATTTGCAACATATATTTCATCTTTGCCTATGGCTTACTCTTGAAACCCTATTTCTTTATTTCATACCCTACTATCTTTCATATTCCCCAGCTAAAAATAGCCTTTACCTAGAAAAAAATCCTGCTCACAGTTCCAGATCTAGATGGTATATACATCTCAGCTGACTTCAGGATCTCCTCAGACCACGTTTTTCTCTATTCCTCTTGCTAGCACTGCCTTTCTTACCATTTCCCACACTGAGCTTCCCTTGGGAGTGTTATGACTCTGCATGTGGCCCTTCTGTCCTCAGCTATGCTTTTGCCCAGACCCTTTGTCTCAGGAAGACATTTCCAGGCAGGTGCTCCTTGCACAGCTGGGACCTGGTTCCTGGTGGTCTTCAAGGCACAGCCAAGAACAGTGACAAAACCAAGTTGATCTTGCTCAGCTCTTGGGGCAAGGGCAGCAGGACCCCACTCTGTATCCTCCTCTGGCAGCTCACCCTCCTCTGGCTGGTGCTGCATGGGGGAAGAGGGGAGGAAAGGACAGGACATCAGCCAGGGAGCAAAATCTGCCCCATGCTTGCTGGCATCTCCACATGCTTCCCAAACTGGCATGCAGGAAATCCCAGCGCTGAGTACAACTCAATTCCTTCTTCGAAACCTGACTCCATGGAAGACTCCAATACTGTTGGGCCAATTTAGGAGAATAAGCTCTACCCATGTTAGCAATAGCTTTTAACATTGAGCTGTAGTGAGGGCAAATCTGAACGTGTGTAACCCCAACTCCTCCTGTCTGAATTTCCATGGAGACTATGTGGCATTCAACAGAGTAGAATATCCAAGTGAATTAGACTATAACTCACCATTCTTTAACATTAATTTGCACATATTTTCTTGCTGTCTTCTCCCTCTTTGAAAAAAACCAACAAACCCAAACCCAAAGATAACTATTTCCCCTCCTCAACATTCACACAAAGTCACTGAGCTGATTCATTTACATGCACAGCCAGCAACAGAAGTGGCAGGTGATCCTCACATTCTCCTACTTGCAAGATGCCTATCGTATTGCACCCTTTTAGATCATGAGCTTTTCTGCTGAGCTGGACACCCAGCATTGTCACTCCTAAAATATTTGTGACTGCTACAGGATTTTCTAGGGAAAGATTCCTTGAGGCAAGATTTAGTCAAATTTAACCCAAGTCACTCGGTGCAGCTCCATTTGTTAAGAAGAGCTCCTGTGCTTGAGAAGAGCCCGTCACTGTGTTTTGCCTCACAATGCTACAGAACACAATAACAACAACATTAAACTCAATACCCTGGAGGGGCAGTTGTAGTCAAGGGTCACATTTTCCTTCATTCCAATTAACCTACTTGTCATATTGGATGGTAGATGTACTCTGCAAACTGCCCTCAAGTGTTTCTCATGCTCTTTTAGTAATAGAAAGTGGAGAGAAATAAAATAGTTCATGCTTTGCTGTTTGACTTGTCCTTGGCATTTTATCTTGTTGGGAAACCCAAAGAAATGAATACTGTTGTAAAGATCTTAAGTGTCTGAAAGCACAAAGAGGCTTCTGACTTGTGCAGTATGCCTGGAACACCAGTGCTGGCAACACCATTCCCAGAGAGAAGAAGGATCAGACCCTTTGGTTCCCATCCAGATTTCACTTGTGGTGGATGCCAGGTACCCACCAAGGCCATTAAATATCTTCCTCTCCTCAGATGGAGATGAGAGGCTTGTGATCAATATTGACAGAGAGGGATCACTGTCTAATTACTTTCACAGGCAAAACAGACTCAACTCGGGAAAAATTAACTTAATTTATCACCAATTAAATAAGAATAAGGTAATGAGAAATAAAACAAAATTTTAAAAACATCTTCCCCCCTACCTCTCTCTTCTTCCTGGACTTAATTTAATCCAGAATTCTCTGCCTCTTTCCCATCAGTGGTGCAGTGCAATGGGGAGAAGAGTTTACAGTCAGTACATCACACATTGTCTCCGATGTTCCTTTTCCTCAGGGGGAGGACTTCTCACACTTTTCCACTTCTCCAGCATGATGTCCCTCCCACAGGACACAGTTCTCCATGAATTTTTCCAACCTCAGTTCTTCCCACAGGCTGCAGTCCTTTACAAACTGCTCCAGTGTGGCTCCTTTCCACAGGGGGTAGTCCTTCAGGAACAGACTGCTCCAGTGGGGTCAACAAGCCACAGAATCATTAAGGTTGCAAGTAATCGTCTTGTTCAGCTGTCAACCCAGCATCACCAGAATCACCCCTAAACCATATCCCCAAGTACCACATCCAGACACCTCTTGAACACTTCCAGAAGTGCTGGTTCCATCACTTCTCAGAGCAATTTATTCTGATGCCTAACCACTCTTTCAGTGAATTTTTTTTCTAATTTCTAATCTGAACCTGCTTTGCCTCACCTTAAGGTCATTTCCCCTTGTCCATCCACCTGAAACATGGCAGGAGAGACTGATTGCCTCCTCACTACAAGCTCCTTTCAGGTAGTTTTAGAGAGCAATGAGGCTCCCTTTGAGCCTTCTCTCCTCCAGACTAAACAACCCCAGTTCCCTCAGCTGTTCCTCATAAAACATATTTTCTAGACCCTTCACCACCTCTGTTGTCCTTCTCTGGACATGCTCCAGTATCTCAATGTCTGTCTTGAAGTTAGATGCCCAAAACTGGACGCAGGAGGTGTCACTAGTGCTGAGTACAGGGGGACAATCTCTGCCTGGTCCTGCTGGCCACACTATTGCTGATACAGGCCAGGATGCCATTGGCCTTCTTGGCCACCTGGGCACTGCTGGCTCATGTTCAGCCACTGTCAGCCAACATCCTGGACTGGGGCATGGTGTTCCTTCAAGGTTCTCCAGGGCTGTTTCTAGGTGGGTAGGAAAGGCAATATACAAATTTGTATGAAGCACATACAAAGTGTGGAGAACACTGTTCTAGAGAGTGTATTTGCAGCTACCCTGTTTCTTCAAGTTTGTATTGAATCTCCAAATCCTGTGCTTGTGTTGGAAAAAATGTCCTCTTACATTCTGGAATTGGTTTTGCATGGTAACCAGTAACAACTGGTGCCCATTTTCAGCTAATTCATCCCATAAATACAGGCAGGAAGTGTTTTGTGCCTCTGTTTCTCCCTACTAAATTGAATGTATTGCTTTTGGGGAAGAGTTCTATCCACTTGTCAGAGGCACCTCATTCACCATTTTATTTCACATGCATAATGAAGCACTCCTGAACTATGCAAGGGCCCTATCAAGCCAAAAGAGAGCAGTAAATGTTTTTGGAGGCCAGAAATCTCCCCTTTCTTGGCACCCCAGTGGCTTGCAAGCTGCATACTCACCAAATCGCTACCTTCACCACTGCAAAGCTGTGCTCTAGCCTGCACCAAGAGTGCAGCCACAGCCTGTCCCTGAGGAATCCAGCTTGGTTCTCACTGACACCCCAGAGCAGCCAAAGCTGTCATTGATGCCTTTGGTATCTTGAATTGCTTTTGACAGCCTGCTGTAGGTTCACTAGGCATCTCTATAAAGATTAGTGATTTAGGCAATTAAACTATGAATAAATTTCAGCTCTCCAGTTTTCCAGGCATATTTGTGTCTCATCTTCATCTGGTTAGAACAAGTATTGCAGCAGGACCAGAGAGCTTATATGAGTTCCCCATACGCCTTGCTGTGTTGATTTCTCTCCTGTTCATTTTTATGTGGAGTTTGGCACTTTTAACATTTCGTGCTATAGTTTTATTGTTAACTTTTCCTGCTTGAGTTAATTGAAAGCTATAAAGTACCTGAAATGCCTCAGAGGCTTCCACTGTCAATAGTGAGATGAGCTTTTCTCAGATCTTCAATTTCCTTGGAACATTTTGCTTGAAGATACAGGATAAAATACAGCTGGAACTTTGCTTGGTTTTTTCCCCCTCTGTTTCCAGATGGTTTTGAGCTCAGGTGAAGATTTTAACTGCTCCAGTAATCCATAAAATGCAAAAATACCTCAACAAAGTATTTGATACTGTGAGACAGTGGGATGTCTCTGTGAAACCAATCTCTGTGCTGCAGCAAGGAAATGATGCACTGATATTTCCAGACGGAAGGGACACAGCTTTTCACAGCTGTGAAACATGCTCTTCTCCTTGCTAGCTCTGCCAGAAGTGGGAGCTCTGCAGGCCTGGATGACAGCAGCCTGCCATACTTTTTTTTTTTGCTTTTGCCAAGCTGCAGCTCAACTCTCCTCCTTGCTCCCTGCCAGCATTCCTCTTTCACTGCATCCTTGTTCTTCTATGCTCTGGGTATTCCTGACCTTAAATCACAATGTCCAGCAAATTGTGTTTTGTCTTGACTGTAGCCCAAGCCTGAAATATCATTTTACTGAGCAAGTTAGCAGCTAATAAATAAAAGGATCATCCCATCTTCAACCTAAATATGGCTGATGAGACCTACCAAGCAGTGCAGACCACTAGGCAGCCATGAGGGATGTGGATGGGTGCTGGGACAGCCATCTGCATGCACCTCCTTCCTAGGTGGCTTTCAAGTGACTTGGTGTCACACTGGGGCAGCAGCAGCCATCTGTCCTCCACAGCCATGTTCTCCTGTCCCTTGGCTGGGTGTGAGCAGAATGACTGCCAGGCACATCTCCTGGTGTGAGACAGCGGGGCTGCCACATGGAGCCATCCTCTAATGAATCGCCAGCTGGCTGAAAAGACTGCACACCTTTTCCTTGGAACAAAGAAGGTGTTTAGTTGTCCTGCAAGGTCACCAGGGAAAGCAAGGAGCTCTGCTTTGTCGTAGAACCATAGAATCACAGGATGGTTTGGGTTGGCAGGTACTTTAAAGACCACCAAATTCAAGCCTCCCTCCCATGGGGGGCACCTTCTATTTGACAAAGTTGCTCAAAACCCCATCCAGCCTGGACTTGTCATGAATTTGTTTTTCTCCTGGGTCTTCACCTGGAGCTCTGGGGCTTAGGTTGCCTTGAATGTGAGAGCTGTGGAAAAGTATTCTGATTTAATAAAGCACATGCTGGATTTTCAGAATACTGCACTGAACTCTGGTCTAATAATCATCCAGCCTGACAGGGCTCCTTATGTGGGGAACTTCCAGAAGAGGCTCAGAGCAAGGGTTTGAACTGAAAGCACTTTAGCCTCATAGAAATGGAATTTCAAAAGACTGAATTACTGTATGATAGTAGCAAATATCTTCCTCTTAGGCAGAAATCTGGGAGCAATCAGGATGGATCTGCCATGCCAGTTGTTTCTGCAGAGCACAGTGGTGTTGCTGTCTCCTTGGAAGCAGAAGGGAAAGGCAGAGGAAAGATTCACATGAAGTGGGGATCCCACCACTTCACTTGGATGTCAGCCTGCTGTTCAGCCCCAGTCCACTGCCACAGGGAAGATCCTCACAGCTGGTGGCCCAGCCATGGATGAGTAATCTCCTTATCTGGCTCAAGATATCAAGCATCAAGAGATGCTTGAATCCATACCGTTTATTTTGACCCTTGATACTCTGCTCTGCTTCCTAAGGAAGCATTAAGTTGCCTGAGTTTGCATGAGCACAGAATCCTATGAGCTTTCAACAGAATCCCAACATCCCAACAATCCCTGTTCATTACAGGGTCATAATCAAGGAGGCAAAGTGGGGCACCATACTGATAATTTATTTTTATCATCACATCCCTAAGTTTTTCTCCCTGGCAAAACTGTCTTGAGCATCTAGTTATTGTCTGACAGTGAGAGTGATAATAGGAGGATTTTTTTAAAGTATGGTGTTATTCAAGATCAGAAGACTTCACATCATAAAATATCATTCAAGTGTGAATTCAAGGTTGAGAAAGATGAGGCCTTTACAAGACTAATGCAATTAATTCTGCTCATTAACTACAGACTCAAAATACATACACAGAGGCTGATGTCACTTCTGCTGTGGAGAGTTAGGTCTGAAAAATTATTCTTTTCCAATGGATTTCCCAGTGATAAGGTGGCATGGAAAGCTCCCTCCGTGTTATTACATACCAGTGAACATAAAGTCATTGCAGGAGGAATGCTATGTGCTCTAAATCTTTTGGCGTGCAGTAACTTCTTGTCAAAGTAAGAAGCTTAAAGAAATTAAGGTCCAATATGAATTAATTTCAGTAATTGAAATGTGTTAGATTGAAAGTGGGTTTCTTTGCCTTTTTTTTTTAATGTAATCTGTCTCACTCTGCAATCCGTCTCAGCACTTGAATTTTGGAAGGTCTCAGTTCTTTACAGTTTACCAGAGCTAATACCAACCTCAGTCCTTCTTGCTTTCTTTTCACAGAGGAATTCTCACAGTGGGATATTTTCAATATAACAGAACTTTGATGTAAAAAAGCATTTATTTTTCCAGCAGCTCTCAGTATTCCCTTTGCTATAGCTGAAGGTGCAGCAATATCACCCTCATAATCAGCCTCTTCTTGCTGTTTGGTGCTACAAGAAAGCCTATGCTTGTGTTTGCCTGCAATCATTAAATGAACGTGTTTGTGTGCATGTGAGAGAAAGAAGAGGAGAGGGAAGAAATAAACATCTGTCCTACCAATATACAACCTTATTTGTTGGGCCCTGGGGGGGCTTTCCTTCTCTCCTTTCCCCTTTGCACACAGTCACACTGTTTTCCTTATCTCTCCCGTGATTACTTGTATTGTGTTCCCACAACTCCTTGGGAGACAGCTCTTTGGGACAGGGACATTGTTTTGTAAACCAAAAAACATAATGTCACCACCATAAACAAGCCATTCTGCAAACAGTCAAAGCAATGAAGCCTGGTCTCCTATGGACATGAGGGGGAGGATGAGAAGGGAGGGAGGGAAGAGCAAATAAAGAAGCTCTTAGTTCTGCCCTGCAATCGGGAGAGAAGAGATGGGTGGATGTAGAAAAACAAACTCACAGAAAGATTTCAGAGCTAACTCAAACTACTCACTAAAGCTAATGATCACCAGAAATTTGATTCAGTGCAGTATATTTGGGGTTCTGCCTTGCTTGCACCAAAAATTCTGCCCTCAGTTTACTTTTTCCATCGCATGAATGCATCTCTTCAATGCTTGTTTCATAGATTTTTGTTTCCATCTTATGGTCTTAGTATCTATTAGAAATACAGCCTTGAGGCAAACTTTCTCACAGTAGTGCCTTATTTTGTTGTATGCTGCAGTACACATAGTTGGCTCTGACAGCATTAGTTTTGCACTGGTACACTGTCAAACTGGCTGCAAGAAGTATTGTGAAAAAACAAACCATCTGCTAAGTGAAAATAACATCCTGATTTGGGTATTTATGAAACTATTTAACTCCATTTAAATATCCTTTTTTCCTACATCTGAGTTTTGAAACCAAAATCTTACTGCAGCACTTGTATTTGACTAACTGCCAATCTGAGTGCAACTGATAACTGCTTAATGTGCTTTTCAGGTTCCGTATCAGCCCTTCTCTGAGCTACTCAAAATTCCACCAAAGTCATGATCTGACTGGTTTCTTGGGTCATTCTTTAGTCAGCATTCCCTGAGAAAATACATTTTGGTTGGATTGTATAATCTTAGAGCTCTTTTCCAACCTAAATGATTTTATTATTTCATCCTGAGGATACAAACTGGGATGAATGTGAAAGTTTCTCAAGACCCAAGGGCTCTTTTAGTAAACCTAGACCAAATATTCCTATTTAGTAATGACACTGAGAATCAAGGAATTTTGCAGTGAAAGGTACACACTGCTTATACTGTATGAACAACTTAAACAGCTTCAACAGCTTCAAATTTGTGTCTGATTCAGACTTGACCCGAAGTATTGGAGCCTAAATGGATCAAGTATAGAAGATTTCAGCCTGGGGCATTGGAAGTGTATCTCTGAAGGCACAAAGGATACTATGACATGGGAAAAACTAAGTGATCTGCAGAGTTATTTTAAATTATCATCATCATCATCATCATGAATTATTTTATTATTATTATTTGGTATGTACAAAAATTAATACAGAAATATTAGAAGTATTTCCTGCTAGGGAAAATAGTGTAACAGGTGATTCCATGCTTGCACCCCATGGCTCTCAGGTGTTTGGGGCTGGTTTATAGGCCCTCCAAAGGTAGGAATTGCTCACAAGACACCACCAACTCCAAAGAAGGAGGGCCAAGGATTCTTGTTATTTTCAGTTGCTCTTTTCCATTTAATAAGCAGTGAAGAGACATGATCACCATCCCAGAGTGGCTGACGAGCAACAGGCAGCTGTAAATATAAACAAGCCTTTACATCTTGGCTGTTGGGGCAGGGTCAGTGTGGGCAAAGTAATATCCTTGCTACGTTTTCTCCCTTCTCCCTGGAAGGTGCATATTTATGCAATGGGTGTAGTGGAGAATACTTTTCATTTCTCATGTATTCTTTTCTCTGGTCGCTGTAATGTTGCTCATTATTTCTTCTCACTTCACTGGAATTCTCCAGTTGGCAGAAATGTAATGAGAAATGTACTCTTGTGAGGGCATTAGATAAGGAAAAAAATTGTTTTCAGAAAGATGTCATAGATGAGATCCTGAAACCACATTTGCATAGCTTTTAATGTTTTTGCCATATTGTTTATCCTTAGTGAAGTGTAAAACTGAAGCACATCAGTGTTGCCTAGGAATCAGTATGAGGCAGCTAAGACAATTTGTTAGTATGAACTTTTTCTCTTACATCACTTGTATGTATTTGTGTATGGAAAAGTACAGTGAACTTTTAAAAACTGTACAATTATTCAACTGTACTGACACCATGTTTTTCTTTGGAAAGAAGGAAGTATGTTTCAAACTTATATAAAGACTGTCACTCATGTCCTTTTTACTATAACTCATTGTTCATGCTGTTGCACTGACAAAATAGTTATGTTTTTAAAGTTAATGTAAAATTTAAGAAAAATAATGTATGTCTCCATATTTTTCTCTCTCTTCTCTTTACTTTAGCAAAATACTATTTGCCGTGTCTCATAACCAAAGTATTTTTAGAAACATAAGCAAGACCATTAACTTAAAACTGCTATTGCAATTTGTGGTTGGTTCATTTTCTTGGCTAAACTAAGGTATGAAATTGGTGTTACAGCTAAAATTACAACTGAACATAGAAACGCATAGCTAAGCCCTGTTAAGTTCCCATAAGAATACAATAAACCTGAAATAAATATATATTGTAATATTATCTGAATTTTATGTTCATTTTATTGAGTCTCTGCTTTCACAAATGCAGAACTCTACCTCAGTCTGGTTTTAGTTTTCAGTCTGCTGGTCAATTTGGATCAAATCCTGGTGAAAATCTCTGGGCTAACAATCTCAGACTCACAAAGATAAGATTCTGGGTGCTCTAACAGCAGTGGGAATTTTGTCACTTGACCTCACAGAATCCAAATTTTGTGTAGGTTTGCAAAACAGCACCCATTAAATAACTATGCTGTCTTTCCACATGGTATCTTGCTTGCTTTCCATCTTCCTCTCTATTAGTTGGTCTCAAATCATGAACCTGCTTCAGAAACCCTTCATGACTATGACCCTCTCAGTCAGAGTTTTGTACCCTGATGAATCATGGAATCATGCTTGCTACAACCAGGAGACTAATCCACAAGTTTTTGCATTGGCTCCATAAATTAATTTTTAGCAAACTGGAAAATTTAAATGGTGACCAAGGTGGGGAAGTGTTTGTGGCTCTTCAAGCCCCTTTTGAACATGCCAGAGTCCACATGCAATGTCAGTTTGCATGCTCAGACTTGTCCCTGCAGCAGCATGTCCTTCTGGGAGCATCCTGGCAGGCACAGCAGGGATGGTGAGATCAGCTGCAGCTGGAAGTGCTGCCGAGGGATGTTTGCACCAGCCACCCTTGGGTGTTGAACTCTGATGCTTGAGACAGGTGCTCCTTGAGCCTCTCTGTGTGGCAAAGACAGGAGTTGCACCTCCACTAAAAAGTTCTGTGGACCCACAAATATGGGGCTACAGAGTAAAACAGTCAGTTCAGAGGCCACTTCTCCAAATTTAAGAATTTTATCTCAGATTAGGCCTGTGTGCCAAGCATGGATGCTCTTGTGGCTGTACCTGTACTATGAGTGCCCTTCTGGAGTGCCTCTCCCAGTTTGGTTTCATCTGGAAGCTAAGAGTTGCTCTGCCATGAAAACCAGTGTTTTTAAGTGGGGACAATTGGGATAGTCTCTCCTGAAGTGCACTCCTGATCTGAACTGAAATACCAAAGTAGCTCATCCAGAGTCTCTGCCAAGAAATGACTCACAACATCTGCTCTGAGCTGCTCTCTGGAAGTGCACTGGCTAAAGAGGAACATAAGAGAAGCTATGCCCAAATGTCACTGGCCTGAGCTGGCATGAGCTGTCCTTCCTCTTTTCCTTTCCTTCCCTGTCCTGGCATCCCCCACATCCCTTAGATCACTCTTCCACTTCAGGTTTTTGTAAATGAAGAAACAGTTTTAGTTATTGTTTTGAAAGGCTTCTCCTGTCATCCATGGTCTATATTTTGTGGTGCATATATCTGGTGTCCAGCTTTTCCAAGTTTCAGTGATACATTGTAATTAGGTTGTACAGTAAAAGTTTGGGAATTAAGTTACACAAAACTCACTTTCAGCTCTTGATTTTTCTGGCAAAGTTACAATGAGAAATCAAAGTTTCCATTTCCCAATTTAGAAAAAAAAGGATGATCAAGTAAAAGCTCAGAAAAAGAGTGTCTGATTTATTTCTTTTTTTTTTTCCTATGGAAAATTGGAGAAGGAGTTGGGTATTTGGGACACAAATACCAATTCATTGTGTACTGTCCTCATTTTCCCCATGTAAAGTGCAGTTGGGAAGAAAAGCTCTAGTGGGCTCACATGCTAATTTTTCTCATTGCCTCTTTAACTTGCAACGATTTTTCAAATATTGACTAGGCTTTGAACTTGACCTACTTAAGGCACTGGATATGATTTTCACTTAAACAAACGCCCCTTCAGATCATGTCAGTATTATAAAGGGGCCTTGCAGCTACTGTGAATATTGAGAATATAAGCATCTTAATGCTCCTTTATAGCACTAGACATATTGTAAAGGAAGTCAGCTGTCCTCTGCTTCTCATGGCTTTCGTGGCTTTCAGTGCTGTTCCTCAGGACCAGTTTATGCTAATTGGTATGAAATGGAATTTATTCTCAAGTCTGGACCTGCTGATCACCTCTAAGTTGAATCCCTCAGATCAGCCTTTGTCTTGGCTGTGCCTGAAGTGAGAAACTCTTTCTCAAGGCAGGGTCAGAGGCTGAGGAGCCTCTGCCTCTGTGTCCTCTCCTTGCCTGCAGTAGCAGACTCACAACTCATCTTCCTTCTGCACTTCATCTCTCCTCTCTTGCTGCCTGGCATTTGGCCTGCTTTATTTACTCTTCATTGTTCAGGGAGGCATTCTGTGCTTTTCATGTGATCTTCCCAGGTTTCTGATTATGCTCCATGGGCAGAGAAGCAAAATACAATTCAAAGTCAGCCTGGTGAGAAAACTCAAAGGCATCTGCTGACAGAAAGAAAGAAAAATGATACAGTGTTGTGGCTTGCATGGATTTTTGAAATGGAGACTTGCATACATTTTTGATCTATAAAATCCTTTTCCTTCTACATAGTTTCACAAGGAATGTTCTTACTGTCAAGAATATTCTCAGCTCACCTGAGAAGAACAAAATAAATGACCTTTGCAATCTAACATTTTCAGTAACCCAGGAAGAAGAAAAACGCATATTTTTCTACTCCTGCAAAATCAAAGTACTTTAGTCTAAAAAGCAAGGAGAATTTTAATAGCAATAAAAATAAAAGTAATATTTTACCTTCTTTGCCTAACAAAGATTTCTGCAATGAAAATAAACATCATCTAGGAAGCTGGAGTACAAATGGGGCAGGGAGGGTGAGAAGAGACAGAGCTTTACCCTCTGCCAGTGGAGGGGTGGTTTGTGGGCTGGGAGATGGTTTGCAAAGGGAAGGAAACTCAGCGAGCCAAGGAGGGCTGGAGAAGGGGGACCTGTGCATCAGCCCCACTGCAGAGGAAGGAGGGAGGTGGCTGTCATGCAGCTCTGGCTCTCAGCTGGAGGGTGGTGAAGGGCAAAGGAGGGCTGCAGAAGAGCTGGTGGACAAATTTATCTGGGGACTGGGCCATGCTGATGAGTGACCGGCCAGCAAAAGATCGAGCAGCTCAGCAGGTGAGGGTGGAGCTTGGTGTCCCGATCTTGTGTGGCTCCCTAATGCTCTCCCACCTGCTCAGGTGCAGCCCTGGCTCCCCGCAGGTGTCTCCGAGCCCTGCAGGTCCCCGCAGCCGGCGGGTCCCGGTGCCGGATGCGGGAGGGATGCGCCACCCCGGGCTGTCACAGCACGGCCACCACGCTGCCACAGCTGCTTTGTGCCCAGAGCCCCCAGCCAGCAGCCCAGTGCTGTTCAATTCTTAAACTCGTGCGTACTTTAACCAGATTCTTTTATTCAGCCTGATGAAAAATATTCTGTTTGATATTTTCACAGACAGCATCTTAAGGCGTTACTTTGACTTCTCCAGCGCTGCCCTTTCCGAAGTCATTATTACTCTTTATATATATGTGAGTATTATACATATATATAATTATATGTATATATGAGTCAATATACTCATTAGGTATATTGTGCGGAAAGCAAAGTAGGTCACGGATGAAAAGCCCCATCTTAGCGAGAGGCACCGGTGTAGCACAAAGCTATTTTCAACTTTCATGAGATAAAAAATGTTTTCTGTAGGATGAAAGCTGTCACTGCCAGCTTACAATTGAATGCCAAGTATGTAAAAACCTCCATTTTGGATTCCCAGGCTTTCATATGTTAAATGCATTGTTTTAGAAATTCATTTCAAAGATAATTCCCACTGTATAACCCACAGTGACTTACACGTACCAGTAGGGTGTGTGCTGAGGGCAGGTACTCAGCTGGTGTAAATCATTGTCAGCTCCATCAAGATGGGGCCATTCCAACCCATGGGATCTGTCCTCAGGAGTCCCCAAAGGGGGAGTGATAGGGGAGGTGATCTGGGTGGGTACTTGGGGGCAGGATGCCAGCACTGGAAAGATCCTTCATAGCCCTGCCTATCTGTGCACGGCACCGAAAGAGTGAGCTGGCACCTGCACTCTGGGATGACCTCCAAAGGCAAGGTGACAACTTCAATTGCAGCACCCAAGTGCACACCAAATGCCATCATTGCTTTGCACTCCCTTAGCTAAAACAAAAACTTCGTTTTTGTTTGACTGCTCCTCCAACTTTTATTTTTCATAATTACTTTATATTATAATTACTTTATACTTTTATGTAACTACTTTAGTAGTTACTTGGAGATGTCAAATAAATACAAAGTCAGACTTTCTGGAATTATCCTTAATCTCTTTAAATTGTTAGGTGTCTCTCTTCTGGCTCTCAATTTAACAAAATACCCAGCAAATTCTTTATTTTATCCAATTTCTAGTAGGACTTAAACTCTGGGTTTAAGTAGGAATTAGACTGCACTCATAGTATGTCCCTTCATCAACAGAATATGTCTGAAGTACTTTCAACTGCTAGAGAGGTAATTAATATAATTACACTTTCAAGTTATTGCTGCATAAAATAAGTTGACATATATGGCAACAGAAATGTAGCTAAGTATGTTTTGTTGGTGTAATCAACTTGCTCTACTGATTTGAATCTATTGATATTTTCATTAAAAATCTGTACATTACAGTTGAAATCTTATTTTTTCTCTTTAAAACAATAATTGCTTAAAACGAAAATGTAAAATATGACAACATAAGGGAAAATCTAAATTTATTATCATATGTTAGAATAACATAAATTACAATAAAAGTAACAAACTATATAATTGCAGCTGTGGTTTTAAAAAAAGACACCCTTCAACTAGGGAAAGTTATTTAGTAAACACTTGGAAATACAGTTTGCTACAGTCACAAATAATTTTTTAATCAGAGATAACTTTTACTGTAAGTGCAAATGGAACATTTTCTGCTTTACATTTTTTTCAAGTAGCTCTGGTCAAGGACTAGGTCATTTAAACTGAAAGCCAAGTACTCACTTAAAAAAACAAAAATGCTCCTAGTGAGTAAACACTAATGTGAAAGGATAAAAATTACTAGTTCTAAGATAATCAAAAGGCAGGTGGCCATAAATAATCAATTAAACTAGATAAACAGAAATGTTACCTCCTCTGTTTATTAGAGGTGTTTAGTTGCTTAAAATGCTATAGCATGTTCACTTTGGGGAACACAGACAGTGTATCTAAGTTAGCTTTGCTGAGATGATTCAAACAATAACAAAGCCTTGATTTCACATCTTTTAATTAATTCCATTTTCATTTAAATTGTAAGTAAGAAAGAATAATCGTCTAATAAATAAGAGATGCTTTGTTTGGCATTTCAAAATTAAGTAACTCACAAATTAAGGATCTGAATAAATGTTTGTAAACCATAACTGCGCAGATAATTTGATGTGGATTTGCTCACCTCCTAGTGTTGCAAAAAAAAAAAAAGCACATCAACTATTGATTACAAGGTTTTGGGTGGGGAAATATTCTGAAAGTATTAAGTTAAAACAAGCAGCAAAAAAGAATTAGCCATTTTCTGTTAATGATTGAAATCATAATTAGAAACAATTGTTTACTGTATTTGGATTCAAACCAGTATCTACGTGTAGGTATCCACTACTTTATTATACACCTCTTTCAAGACATACAAAAGCAATTACCTGCTATGAAATCCAGCACTGAGAACCATGCCTGGAATCAGGTGGAACCAGGAGGCTTGGCCTCCATTCCTCCTCCTGCTGCAGATGTGCTCTCAGTGCCAGGTGGATTATTTAATCCTTCAAAGGATCACAAGCTGTCCTGGCCAGTACAAGACTTTCAGATCTGTGATCTCTGCAGGCACTCAGAACCACCTTGACACTGAGTAGAGATGTTCTACACTGCTGCTGTCACTACTGTGACCTGCTGTTGCTGCCATGCACCATTTGGTTTATTATCTTATCATTTCAGAAAAATTTAAGCTAAACCAGGCAGGACAATACATAGGATGTGTCGGTCTTGGTGTGGGTTTTTTTATTATGCCATACCTGCATTTAGGTTTTTCAAATTGCCCAGAAAAGTTACAATTCCAGCCAAAAGGAGAGTTGAACAAGTGCAAGGAAATTTTTGCATGGAAGATAAATAAGAAATCTTAACTCCAAATTTCTGTGCTTGCCTATATGTATTTTTTGATACCTCCAACCACCAAAAGACTTTTGTTTGTCAGATGTTTCTGAGAGCTAACGTATCATGAAGGATTTCCAAGTTGCAGCAGACTTCTTAACCACTGACAGTGAATTTTCTGAAATAGTTTTTTCAAGGTGGAGGGAAACATACAACTGATGCCAGAAGAAAGGTAAGAGAGATGGAAAAACTTGGTGCCAAAGTAAAATAGCACAAAGCAAGAAATTTTGATTAAGTTAAAAATGTGAAAAAAACCCCAAACAAACAACAAACCAAAAATACCCAAGTGCTTGATTCCTTGATCAGAAGGGAAAAATGAGTACAACACCCAGATTTTTTTTGTGAAAAAACCCCTTGGGTCTATACAAAGAAAGGTAAACTAAGTAAAAAGAAACAGATTCAGAAAGCCTGAAGGCAAAGGCTGCCATTGGCGGGTCTCCTTTGGGGTGGCTAGAGGAACAAAAGGCACAGGACAAGGAGCAGACAGGGATGCAGGGATGCAGGGATGCAGGGATGCAGGGATGCAGGGATGCAGGGTGTTTGCCTGCAGGGCACTGAGGAGCTCAGGATGGCATCCTCCCCAAATGCCCAAGGGAACAGGACTCATTTTCCTTCCCCATCACATGTTCCTCACCATGTATAAGGGGAAAGCCACAAAGCAGCTAACAGAGCAAGGCCACAAGTGGAAATTCCCAACATTGCATCTATCATGTCTTCTTGGAAAATGAAATTCAAAAACACTCCAGGCTTTTAGGAGGACATAGAAAAATGAAAAACATTTTAAGCAGTAAGTGACTTGGTCAGTAATAGAATAAGACCATAAGAGTTTCTGAAAATTATTTGCAGTAGACTCAGGCACACAGAAATTGTAATATATGTCACTCTTTGAGTGTGAAAACTCCACATCTATGTGATGTGATTTGTGAGGCCCACACAATATGAGAGGATGAAGGCATTTCAGTCTCTGAGATGTCCTCAGATCTGCATTTTGGTTTGCAGTGCTTGAACTACAATGCCTATTTAGAGAAAATGATGAGCGCGGAGTGTGTCAAATGGATGACTGTGTTAAACCCCGTCCTTTTCAGCAGGTCAGGGTTTATTTCCTGTCAGGTTTGCATTAATGACCCACTGACCTACTTTTCTGATCCACCTGGCAGAACTCTGCATCCCTGAAATCTGAGACTTTGTCTGCTTCAAAGATTTGTTTTTGTTAGGTTTTGTGACAGAAACCATTAGGAGAGTGACACTGCAGATAAAAATGAAATGTGCTCTGTTCTTTGCTATCACAAGTGTATTTTTATTTAATTGTATAAGTGTTATCCATCATGATAGAATTGTCTGCTCCTTTTTTTTTAATGGTCTGTGTTTTATAAGGTTTTCTTCTCCCTCCCTCGTATTACAAAGAAAAATGAGCTGTGTACATTTATCCAGTGATTTCTAACCAGTGCTGCTTCTTTGCCTGCTCTAGAGCAAGAGTAAGTGAAAAGGCAGGCATAATGGATTAGTGAGGAAAAGGCATCTTCTGCCTGTCTTAAATCATCTACTTTACAGGGAATCTTAAATTGCTAGAAATAAAAAAAACCTCCTTGGCAGCTCAACAACTACACATAAAACATCATATTTTTCAGTGAATCGTAAATGTCACCATCTCAGATAACATTTATGCTTTCATAGAAATAGGAACTTAATTTTCCCCATTTATATTATTAACTTACTTTGGTGAATCAGATCACCTACATTAAAACAGAAGCAGCTGGTGACTCAGAACAATGGTACGTTTAAAGATCAAGCACAGCATTTGCAAGTACAAAGCAGCACGCAGATGGAACTGCTTCTTTGAACTACCAGATAAAGATTGATCTGTTAAAATCTTGCTAAAAACGGGCACCAAATGCTTGTTGTCAGAAGTGACTGACAGTCCCTGTCCGAAGCTGAAATGAAGTTGGGTTTGCCTATTCATTCAGTGGGTGCACAGTGACAGCGCAGGAGAGAGGGAGGGCTGCGATGGGCTGTGCTGTGACAAGCAGATTGCCATTGCTTTGCTGTCCTTTTATAAATTCTCCAGGCTAGAAGAAAAACCAACAAACCAAAAAAACCCCAAACAAACACCTCTGTTATTGCAATACATTGTTACGCATTTCAACCTTTCTGGTTTCCTCCCTCTTTCTCTGGCTTGGTACTTGAATGGTCCCTCAACACCAGTTTACTACACAAACCTATCATGACCATGTAGAAAGCCAACCTTGTACAATATAAAAGCCAGAATTTTTATTCCATCTTGTCAGAAGGGGAGTAAAGATGGGAGTTAAAGGAAATACTAGGAAATACCAAGGCTGCACAGAAAAATGCAGATTCAGTCCAGTACCATGACCACAACTTTCCCATCTCTTCTCCATGAATGTGCACTTCATTTGTTTAAGAGCTGGCAAACAGTGACTAGAACATGCCCACAACACTTTGTAGGCAGAAGCAGCCTTGCTTTGCCTGTGCTTTAGAGCAGCCAGGCATGTGCTGTTGTGAATGAAAACAAAAGTGGCCACAGCCAGCCTGGCACCAAGTATGAGCCCTTCAGTTTGCTGTGTCTCAGCACGCACTGAACTAAGCACTAAACTCATGCAGCTCCAAGGATGATCACAGCCTTCTCAGGACTTGCTTTCTGTCTCCTACAGACATACCCTTAGTAGGGATATCCCTCATGGGGCAAAGACTGGTCTTAAAATACTCAGTTAACTCATTTCCCATATGACAAACTCAAAAAATTAATATTCAAAACACTGTAAAAAGTAGATATCTACCTCAGTCCTAGCAAGTAAGAAGCTGAGAGTTGCATGTAAGATGAGCATTACTTCATTATAATTTAATTTTTGCTTGACTCATCTCCACTTTAGAATAAAGAGATGCTTCTGGTGACACTGCCAATCTTTTTCATGCAGTTATATATTTACTTTAAAGCAAAAGAGCTCAGAGACTGACACAAACGCTTTGAAAATATGAGCTGCAAGTCTAACTCACACAAAAATATATGTGTGAATGATGATAGCAAATCCTGCATGCCAGCAGAAGACAGGGTGGTGGTAGTATTTCATAATTATACCTAAGTGAAAGGTTCTCTGCTAGTTTAGGGGTTGTGGTACCTAATCTGCATTTTCATGAATTAGTGGTTTTCACCATGTGACAAAAACATCTTGATATATTAATGAAAGCAATGTAAAGCATATGTCACTCTCAGATTCCAAGCGGGAAAAAAGTGATTATATTTCTAACCATGTATATCCCAACCATTACAGCTACATGCATATTCCATTTCATGCTAGCATCCCTTACTCATGAAAGCAAAATGAATCAGAGGGTAGACTGTACAGCTATTTGATTCAGTCCCTGCAGATTGCATTGATTTTTGTAACACAATAAACATTCTTTTCAGTAGTATGTTTTGCTCAAAAGATGTTTATATTGCACTTATTAGACTTCAGAGCTGTTGAGTTCAGAGCTATCTTTTAAGGCAAGTCTATAGGGGTTTATTTTTATGTTTCTGATTTTAAAGGCTGTCTTGACATGTGGCTGATTTAAGTCTCTTTTTAGGATGCTAATGTTGAATAAAACAATTTTACAGGTGTCCCTGAATTCAACCATGGCTATTTCAGAAACCCCTAAATCCCCAGAGTGCTCACTAGTGACATTAGAAACATGGAGACACAAATGATGGCCCTATTTATTTATTTATTTATTTAACTGTGGAGCATTAGAATCTGTGACCCAAGGAGATATGGAATTGTTGAATGCTTGTGAGCTGACCCAGTTTGAGTATTTATCTGTATTCAAGTGTCTTGTGGCTTTAAAAAAACGCAGTCTAATAAAAATTTCAGGCATCCGAGCTTCCTTTCACAATTTCTATTTGTTACATCCATTTCAGTCTTCATTTCTTGCCTTCATGATCTTTGGGGTCAGCCTATATTGAGCTAAATCCTCAAATAAACACGTACATATACACATTCATAGATGTTCCTTCATGAAAAATAGAAAAATAGCACATTCAAAGTTTGCACTTGATTTAATGTTATTTGAGTCACAGAAGATGGTATTTGTAAAGAAATAAATATTTCCTTTCCAAATGGGAGATGCATCCTGCACTCACTCCTCTGAGGGGCTCAGTGCCTTCCTTTCACAGCCCTTGAGTGGAAATGGGAGCACTCATAGAATCATAAAACATCCTGAGTTGGAAGGAGCCCACAAGGGTCATCAATGTCCAACTCCTGCACAAAACCATCCCCAAGATGTGTCTGAGACCATTGTCCAAACACTTCTCCAACTCTGTCAAGCTTGGTGCTGTGAACACTTCCCTGGGGAGCCTGTTCCAGTGCCTGACCACCCTCTGGGTGAAAAACATTTTTCTAATATCCAACCTGAACCTCTTCTGACACAACTTCAGGCCATTCCCTTGGGTCCTGTCACTGGTCACCACAAGAAGAGATCAGTGCCTGCCCATTCTCTTCTCCCCTTCACCACTCAGGACTGCAATGAGGTCTCCCCTCAGTCTCCTCCAGGCTGAACAAACTGACCTCAGTCACTCCTCATGCAGCTTCCCCTCAAGGCTCTTGACCATCTCCACAGCCTTCCTTTGACATTCTTAATAGCCTTAATATCCTTCTTATGTTGTGGCACCCCGAAGTGCTCCCAGCACTGGAGGTGAGGCCGCCCCAGCTCAGAGCAGAGCAGGACAATCCCCTCCCTTGCCTGGCTGTGATGCTGTCCCTGATGTCCCCAGGCCCTGTTGGCCCTCCTGGCTGCCAGGGCTCTGCTGGCTCATGTTCAACTTGCCACTGACCAGGACCCCCAGGCTCCTTTCCACAGTGCTGCTCTCCAGCCTCTTGTTCCCCAGCCCGGCTGTGCATCCAGGGCTGCCCCATCCCAGGAGCAGATCCAGCGCTTGCCATTGCTAAATTTCATGTGGCTGGGGATTGCCCAGCCCTCTAATTTGTGGAGGTCTCTCTGCAGGGCCTCTCTGCCCTGGAGGGAGTGGACAGCTCCACCCAACTTAATGTCACAGGAAAGCTTACTTAGTAAACCTTTCTGCATCCAAGTAATTTATGAAGATGTTGAAGAGAACTGGGCTGAAGGTGGAACCCCACTTAACCAGTTAGCAGCCTGATGCAGCACCATTTATTACAACCCTTTGCACCTGACCCACGAGCCAGCATGTCACATCCTGGCTTGGCATTTTGCAAAAGCAAGCCTCTGGTCCTCTCTTCTCCATGCCTTTTCTTTCACATATTAAGTCAAAGAGCTATCTATAATTTTTGTCACTTTCATTTCCAGTATGTCACTATGGATTATGAAATGTAAGCCACCATCCGCCCATTTAATGGAGCACATCACTGCGGATAATCTCCCTGGAATGTAAATCAGTTTACTGTTACCTGGTTACTGCTGGTACATGCACAAAATGGAGAGGAGATGGCTCTAGCAGGCTTGTAGCTTTAATATGTGGTGTTGAGTACCCATCAGACTCCCCTTATTTTAATAGCTGTGCTCAGAACAACACAGAGGTGTGATGCATTCATCTGCATGCATGGGAATATGTCCATCTGTATTTAGAACATCATGATGACAAGAATCATTCCCACAAGCCAGGTTTAAATGGAAATTGCCTATCACATCCTTTTTTCTTCCAGAGAAACAACTCGTGGTCTTTCCAGGAGGCAGCTGAGCAGACTGCCTGAAGGGCAGGAGAGGGCATCATGCCAGCTGGGAGGAAGGTCAACCTGGGTCACACACCTCCATTCCTAGCATGGCATCCACCTCCAACAGTCTGAAGGAGCTCATGGCAACCAACTCTGTAAGCATGGCATAGACCCTCTCATCCCTGCATTTCACACCCAAATTGGAGAAAAACTTTGCAGAAAGGAGCAAAATCCAAATCAAGCCTCAGTAGCAGCTCTGGGAACAGAAGGTGTGGGACTGAGGAGAGCATTTGGTGCCACTCACTTGTCTGACAATGCTGATGCCACTGTAGCTTTAAGTCAATTGTCACTGAAGGATCCAACATCCTTGAAATCAGTTTTTCTCTTCTGCCTCTGGAGAGGAAGATGTTCTCCAATACAGTTCAAGAAAAGCTCTGCCCTTGAACTGGAGGCATTACAGTAATGATGCAGGCTTGTCTTGCTTTTGTCCCCACAAAGTACTGAACACAGAGATATGGGTGTTCATGTTCCACAGTAAAGGCTTGTGAAAAAGCACATGTGCACGTGCATACATAAATACAACACACAAGTGGTCACAAAAGGATACCGAACCTCTTAATGGACATGTCAAAAACTAAATCCTTTGTATTCAAAAAAGCTGCTGGTGATTTAATGGCAATGTTCAATATACTCTCTACACTTACTCATGTAGAGAAGTGTTTGCTGCCAGAAACAAGGGCATTTCCAAGCAACAAGTGGACTATGTGTTGTTTGTTGTATGTTTTAGCACAGAACCCAATGGGCCTCACAGGAATGACCAGCACTGACAGATGTGACCAACTTGTGTCTGAGAGAGCACAGTGACAACCATGCTGCTGACCCCTAATGACACTAAGAAAAGCCCCTGAAGACATTATTCAAAACTCTTTCTGATTCTTGCAGGATGCTGCTTCTTCAGCAGGCTGTATATTGACCACGTCAAAGTTTTGTATGTGTCATGTATTATGCTGCATTCCTAGATGTGGTCCTGAGAGCCTGCCAGGGGCAGAAATCCCTATTGCTGAGGGAATGAGGATGAGGAGAGGGGACAGAACAAGGCTGTGAAGGTAACTAGTTTTCCTTCTTTGTTTTGGGCAGAATTCAAGGGCTATCTCACAATGAAACCTAATTTTTCCTGATCTCTGCATAGCAGTGTCCTGGACTGCTGATTTAATTAATGGGCATTTAAGAGGTTGAGGGGTGCCAGTACCTAACCAGATCTTTGACTATTTAACAACATTTAAAAAAATATTAAGTCCTCTGTCAATTATGGATCACTACTTTTTATTATAAGCCTTTATCTCACGCCACTGATCAGTGACTGATTAGTGGAACTTTATCTTCAAGTGGGAAAATACTTTGCTTTACCTCCTTCCCTCAAGTCTTCAAATTTCCTCTTTTTCTGCCAACAAAATCACACTACAATAGTTCTGATTTTACTGCCAACATGAAAGAATTCAGAGACTTTTTTTTTTAATTACACAAGACAACTCATTCAAGTCACCTCTTGAGCCCACAGAGGATCTTTTACATTATCTGTTGGCATGGACATTTTTCCTACAATTGTATCTAAAGATTGTGCATATTGTATTCAGATTCCCTTCCTTGAAATGCATAGAGTTAAAAGAAGAAACATTCTCAACATCTCATTGTGTAAATCATTTTGACATAGTTTCCACATTTCTGTAGGAGATGAGAACTGATCAGTACAAAGTAGGTCAAGAACTCCTAAGAGACACAGTGACTGCTTTTGATTTTTCTACCTTGAAGTTCAAAGAGCATGAATAAGTTCATTGAAAGAGGAAGAAAGGAGTTATTTAAAGAAATAAGGATTCCACTTTACATGTAGTGACCAGAGAACTTAAAAAAGAGGAGCAGATCATGAGCAAGGTGGTGTGTACATGTACATGCATGTGCCTGTATGTACTTTCCAAATATTGTTTTGAGACATCACTACCATTAATTGAGGATGAACTCTCCCTAGCATTAAAATCTGCTCTTTTAATAATCAGTTTGATGAGAAGCTTCATTCTATATGCTATATCTATACACTATGCTTCATATCAACCTCAGTTGAGCAACTACATCTTCAAACCATTTACTAGAGCTAAGGACTACACAAACTGGAATTTAGAAAAGACAGCAGCTCCTCCCTCCTTCAGCTTCTGTAAGCTGAAGTAACTGGTCTTTCAGCATGGGAGCTATATATATATGTATGGGAACTATATATTTATATATATAGGAGCTGTACCTAATAAGACACTTGGCTTTAGGACCAGGCATTGGTACCTAATCCTCTTTTGTTTGCAGCACAGATATTGCCTACAGGTTTATGGTGTAGAGCAATAGAAATGGTAAAGAGAGTGATGATACACACTAGTGAGGAGTTGCAGGATTGAGACTTAGATATCTGTGAGAGAACTAGATCCATGAAGAAGAGTGACATTTTTTACTGTTCTTCTGTTCAAGGGACAAACTAACTGGGGGAGTTTCAGGGGCATCAGTCTCAGCTGCCACATGAAAATGTGCCAAATCAGGTAATGAGGAAAGAGCTGCACCACCAGGGCCCTCCTGGCCACGTTGTGGCTGCCTCTGACCCTGGTGAGCTGACATTTAGGAGAGAAATCAGAAGAAGGTTAATGTGACAAATGGAGACAAATACCAAGAAATGATGGAGGGCTTATCCCAGAAACACTAGTGTGGTCAATTTAAAACCTGTTACTTGGATAAATTCCCCTTTCAAGTTGTGAAAGATGTTTGATTAAAGCTGTGTAGGTGGCTAAATTCTGTTCCATACAGCTCTATCACTATTAGAGATATATCCTTTGTGTCATACTAGAGAGAGGGCAAAAAAACCTGCCTGCTGAATTAGAGATAACATGAGTAAAAATTGAGAGTAAATGGCTCCAATTTACCTTGAATTTCTTTACTTTATATATTTTTGTTAAGCACTGCATATTACTGCCATTTGAAAATAGGTTTTTTCATGCTCCACACCACTGAAAAGATGTGCTGTAACATTACAATGAGCTCTTGCTCATTCATGCTTTCAGTGGTCCACTCAGAAAACAGTCATAGGAGTTGGTCTGCCCCTCCTGTACCTCAGAGTGATGGTGTCTGTCTCCCAGCAAATCCTGGATGTGCCTCAGGAAATCCCTCTTGTCCTCTTGCTGTGTGCTGTGAGTGTCCATCCACTGCCAGGCAGGTGGGTTTGCTGTGTGATACCTATGGACAAAGGGTTTGTTTTGCTCTACAGCTTTCTCAAGACAGAGGAACATTAGAGAAAGGCTTCTTTGAGATATAGGACTGCTTTGCTTTAATAAAATTTCACCTATGAGCCATACTTGGACCTGTTGGAGCACCCAGCTCTTCCTGAGAGGCAAATAGGCTTTCTCTAGTGACCCAAGTGCATAACCTGTCTCATGGCACCAGTGGCCCTGGCATGAACAGGCATTGCTTGTCAAACATAAGCACATAAAGCTGTTGACAAACACAAAGGCACAAAGAGTATTTTTAGAGGCTTCTAAGCCTTGCAATTGTTGAATAATGATAGGAATTAAGAGCAATGTTGCAATAGCTGTGTTTGTCAGAGATAAATGTAAGTCATCATTAATAGTGAGGTAATATTTCTTCCTAGATTGGCTGATGTAGCTGGCAGGGGGAAAAAAAATAGCTCAGATGAGCCCCAGGGAACAGAAGCCCTTCTTCTGGTTGCCAGGTTGTGATTCAGACCTTGATCACAGCTCAACAACTAGTCCACTCTTTTCTAACTGAATCAGTGAATGTAAGAAGAGATGCTACTTCTGCTAACAGCCTCATCTAGCTAAAGTGGAGAAATCAGATTTGTAGCTCTGGGATAGGTTGTTTGTGAATAGCTCTGATTCTTTTTCCTGCTGTGCAGTGACCTCAGCCAACACGAAGTGCATAGCTCTTGCTCACTAACCTGTGAGTCTAATTGGTATTCTGTAAAAATCCTCACAATGCCTTTTAGTTAAAGCAAATGTCAGAAAACACAAACTCCTATTTTCTTTGTGAAAATTCCTCCAAAGGAAATTGCAAGAACCCCAATCACACAAATGCTACCTCTCAGCACAGGCTGCACATCCAAGCACTTAATCTGGACTTTTGAAAGAAGGGCTATGCAATACAAGTTTCAAGATGTTTACTTTCCTAAGTCTCTTTCTGGCCAAGAAGAATGACTTAATTCACAGGGTGGTCCAAGCTTTGTTTTGTGTTCCTGGAGCCCAGATGCCCATTTGGAGACTCCCCTCACAAGCACCTCCCTGAGCCGAGGGTTTGGCTGCACTTAAGGACAGCAGAAAATGAGGAACCGCTGGACATCCCCCAGGGTGCAAACAGCTGCTCCCCATCACTTCCCATCCCACCACACAGTCACGACAGAGGCACAAATAAGACAGATGGAGTCAGCCCACAGGCTGGATTTGGCCCCCAGCTGGAGCTCTCTGACTGCATAGCTTGGAGCTAGTTAAGCTAAGGATTGATTACTCAGCGGCACTTTTTTTTTCTCTAATGACATTAATACAATCTGTGAAAAGCGTGACAGTTTTGCACTGATGGCTACTGTGTATCTTACCTAACCTCGTATTCCTGCAAGCAGGGTGTTGAAGCCTGAAGTGGCCACCCAAGGCTCCCTGTATAGCTGATGAAGGGAAATGGGCATCTCCACAGGGTCAGTGGTCTAATCTGTCTTTGGCATCTCTTCTTCTGTTTTTCCTACAAAGAGAGTAAAATCTGGCTGGCTCAGGCTTGAACACTTTAGCCCTTAGATACCAAACTTAAGGAAGGTGAATCTCCCACTCATTAAGGTGGATTACCAAACTAATTAGAATGTCTCACTAGCCCATTTCTCCAAAAGCTACCCTCTCAGAAAGCTGGTAAATAAGTAGGATCCTCTCTCCAAAAATCCTTCTGCCCTATATGTGCAAAAATAAAGATTACAGTCTCTGGAGTATGGTGATTTTCTGGCCTGTTTCTGGGACAGCCTATTTTCCTGTACTCAAGAGCTTTCCTTTTATAAGAAAGGGTAGCAATCCCCCACCAGATTTTCCTTTTCCATCCCCTTTAAATAAGGAAGCAGCACCTTCAGTGTGCATGGGGATCCCTATGGCCCATGTCCCTCTTGGTGGTTGTCCATCACTTGCCAAGTGATGCAGTGCACCCCAGCTGAGGGGACCACTCCTCCCAAGTCTTGTCATAGACCCTCCAAAACACAGCCCTGCTTCCCCCACCTGAGACCTTCTTTCCAGAAACTTCAATGGAAAAAAATGGAGAGAAACCCTGCTCACCTCAGTACTTCTATTTCTCCCTTGTTGACAAGAGAGCTTTCAGATGGTGGACAGGTATTGAATTTCTGTGTGCCTTAGCCATGTGCAGTGCACAGCAAGGTTAATAGATTTTACGGCCAGAGGGAGTACTCTGATCACCTCATCCAACCACCGGCGTGACACAGGCCAGAGGCAGGAGCTGTAATTACACCAAGTTTGCAGTAGAAATGAAAGAACACAGTCTGGACCTAATTGTCCTGCCAATCACATCATCCCACGAGTCCCCAGATTCTTTGACCCTCAGTAATTTTGCTGAGGAGAGTTTATAATCACAAGGTGTCTCAACATGCAGCTTGCATCGCTTGTGAAAGAAAACTGACATGTTCAGCTTCAGAAGAGGAAGAGAAGAAATCCACATGTATCTTCCTGCAAGGGGAATTTTTCATTTGCTTTTTACACTATTTCTACACACAAGGCTAAAAATGCAAAAGGTAGGTGTAGCTTTCTCCTTCCCTGACAGTTCTTCACAGCTGTTTGCAGCTGTGCTACACTCTCTCCATCCGAGCAAGGCTGAAGGGCGTTGCTTCTCCTGCCTGGCTGCAAGGCAATTAATAGTGGCTGTTGGCCCCTTGACCTCTTGCCTGGCAATGTGTTTCCAAATGCATTTCTACACAGTTCCAGGACACAAATACCCTCTAAGACAAGCTCAGAAGACCTACTTTGAAAAGTATCTAGAGGATGAGGAAACAGTTACCACGCAGATTTATTGCTGAGTTTTCCTTCTGTTCAGATACGTCAATAAAATGCCATTCTGGTTTAAGGAAACTTGGACCAGGGAGTATTTAGACACGACTGCAATTATTCCTTGGAGCTGGCCTCCTGCAAGCTTCTGCATTAATGAGGGATCATCTCTATTTGCACCAGTTTGCCAGCAGCACGACCAGCAAGCAATTAAATTCTAACAAGCACAAGGCTTGCAAGAAGACTCTCTCTGCACACAGACAAAGGTTGCTTGGGCTTGAAACCAAGCAGGGGGAATGAAATTCTCCTTTTCCTACCCAGTCAGCCCCTAATAGATATGGATTTTTTTTTTCCAGTTAATACAGCGGCATGCCCTTATCAATTGCTATGTCATCAAGTCCTATGGAATGTGTAAATTCTCCCTCTCCTGGAGTGTAATCCTATTTGGCAGAGCATTACAAGGGCTGTACCAAGAGTGATTGAGAGGTTGCAGCAGAGGAGTAGGAGAGGATTTTTGCCAGGGTGTTTTCAGCTGCAGAGGCCAACTTGGCAATCTTCTTATCATCTCTTTCCACTTCCATCCTCTGACATTCCAGCTCAGTGCTTAGCCACCATTTACAGCAGGTGTAACTCTCCTTTCTGGATTGCTCCAATAATACTCTCCAAACCACCTTTGGCAGTGCCAGGCTCCCTGAAGAAGGCAGGAGGTCTACCTTCCTCATTTGGATGAGCTGGAAAGAGGTGAGCTTTCTGGAGAGCAATACTGCTCCAAGTGCCCCTGTGTCAGATCTCGGGGTTAGGATGACCTTGGGACCTGGGAAAATCTTTCATATATATATATATATATAT
>VZTT01045334.1:174756-185771 GCA_013400855.1 Buphagus erythrorhynchus
CCTGTAATTCTTCTCTCAGAGTTGGTAAGTTTTCCCATGGGCTGAGACCAAAGGCACAGGTGCTGTTGGCTCCCTGCCAAGGTCCTTGAGCCCCCTGCCACGATCTCGAACGAGCCAGGGCAGCCAGAGGGATGTCCTGGACTCCCACACCCCTGGGTACGTCAATGGCCCAGAGATGCCAAGTGCAGTCCAGTACTGAAACATACAAACTCTCCCCTTTATGTGCTGTTGTTTTTGTGTGACCTTTTAATGTTTTAATATATGTTTTTATATGTTTTTTTATATGCCTAGTAAATCTTGAAAGTATGATTTTTAAAGTTTCTAATATATAGAAAGGCATTAATAAAAACTTTATTATTTTCTTTTTTTAAAAAGAAACTTTGCCACTTTACCAGTGGCTGAATTTCCAGGTGAATTACTTTCCTATAAAATGTCATATTAATAATAATGCCTGTAACTCCCAAAGTCATCTGTTCCTTTCCTTTTTCCAAGAGGAACAGTTACTTAATTTGGTTTTAAGGACTCCCAGTGGGGTCTGTGGCATGTCTCCCCAGATGATCCTGTCCAGTGCTTCATTTTCCATCCTGTTAGAAAGCTTTTACATTATGCCTAACTTAAGTTATTCTTGCTGCAATATGAACCCTATATTTCTTTTGCTTTTTGCAAGGGAGAAGAAATTTTTCCTCTTCTCTCAGCAGCAGTCTTTTACATATTTGAGGAATATTATCATTCTCCCTTCCCCCATCCTTAATCTTCTTTCCTTTAAGAAAAGCAACCCAAATGGAGTAATTCTTTCTGGTAGGTCATGATTTCAAGCCCTCTGATCCTTCCTGCAGCTCCCTTCTGGATTCACTCCAGCTAGGCTATATCTCTCTGGGATGCAGTGCCCAGTACTACACAAAGTACTCCAGCTGAGACATTATCTCTGCTGAGTAAAACAGACAAGATGGTGTATGAGTTTTCTGTGCTACATTTAGTAATTTCCAGATAATCTACTTTTCCACAAAGTAGAAAACTTCACCACTACTTTTCAACTATCCCTTTCATCCTGATCCAAGCAGACTTTCTTACTAAAAAAACTGGGAGAGAGAGAAATTAATAGAAATCAAAACTTACTTTGAATGTGTCTAGGAAAAGAAAACATTCTAAATCCTGTGCATGGTGCACTAGATACTCTTCCATAAACAAATATTTGCTGGAATGTACCAGCAGAACAGGTTCAGGAAGTTAAAATAAGGAGGTTTAGCTGCTGGTGAGGAATGAGGTCTTGTGTTTTCCCAGTGATCTTTGGCAGAGAGCAACCCCTAGTCTCAGTTTTCATGGTTCCCAAAGTCACCACTGTTTTGGAGAATGCTGGGATATAGCACACAATATCAAACTAAGCAGCACATCCAAGGCAGCTGTTCCTTCTGTTTCAAAAGACTATCTTAGAGTCTAGCTTTTCTTCCCTTATACTTGTATGCCTCTATTGACCCTCATCAACAGTAAGAGTTGACACATCCAAAGCTCAAAACAGTGCCATTTCAATAGGGATGAGGTTTCAGCAAGACCCTTGCATAGCAGCACAGGAAGGTGTAAATGGGTTAATTGTTTCCCATTTTTAGATTACCCTGAAGAATTCCCACCTGACTTGCAATCAGCTTCTTCCTCGGATCCCTCTGTTCCCATGAATGGCCAGCACCATGAGCTCCTGCTTCACTTTTCACCAGTGTCTAGGGATTTTCTGAGCTCCTTTTCACCCCAGGGACTTTTCCAGCTTCCAGTTCTTACTTTATCTCTTTTTCTTCAGGGAAGCCCTGACTCTGAGACTTAACAGGTGTTTTTCTTCCTTACACGGGGCACTACTTGTAAATGGGTTAACTGTACCACTTAATTAGTGGTTTGTTTTCAGTTTTTTTCTGTTTTCACTCAAAGTCAGGATTAAAAACAGGAAGGAGATGAACTTTTCATGTTCAGACTTGGCTGTATATTAAATCTTATCTAAAGTACAGAGTTATGCAACACTTTTAGCTACTAGCTAAAAATGAGAAAAATGGAGCTGAATCTAGTTAGTTACAAGGTCTATTAAAGCTAACAGCCCAATAAAGTGTTAACATTTATATTATTTATTCTTTTGACCCAATAACCAAATAATTGTGACCCACAGTACAGCATTATCTAACCAAAACTGCTACCTGAAATCATGAAGAAGAAGGAAGAAGAAGACAGAAAGAGAAAACACCTAAGAACTTCTATTTTGTCTCATACTTATTACTATATTCTAAAAACTCCAAATTCCAAACCCTTCACCATGTGAAATTATACCCTTCTATTCTAACTACACACTCGTGACTCTAACTACATCACTAAAATTCGGAAGCCTTCTCCAAGGCCTCAAGTCAAAAGCAGTGTTCTCTCTCCTGGGGGTCGGTGTCAGAAGGCACAGAAAGTTCAAAACTCCCAGGCTTCTGGGTTCCAACAGGAAGGTGTTTCAGCTATGGTAAAATGAGGATGAAGTTCACCCCACTTGCCCAGTGCTCCAGGGCCCTCACATAAAGGCTGCATAACACCACTCTCCTTTTCTGTGGAGACAACACTGGCCCGGTGTCAATGGTGCTGCTCTCCGCTGATACAGGCAGAGCTGCAGAGCCCAAACCCACATCTGCCCCACCATGCCCTGCCTCCAGCCTGGGCTGCTGGCACCCACAGCCAGATATGGGTTTCTGCCAGCAGCCTCCTGACGTGGTCAGCCCAGAGCCCGGAGCCCTGTGTGTCCCTCTGCAGTTTGTGAATGTCACCTTTTAGCAGAGATTATTAGCAGGCTTGTCTGACTGACAAGCACTTGTGTTTTGCCTCAAATCCTCGAAGGCAGTGGGCAAGGGGGCAAAGAGCACTAATAGAATTCTTCAATGTCATTTTAATAGGATCACTGCTTTGTGCTAGCTATTTTTTCCCCTCTTTATCTTTTTCTGTCCTCTGCAAGGCTCTGTGTTAATGCCCTCTGGTGATACTGAATTCTTTCCAAGTTTCTCAAAAAAAAAAAAAAAAAAGTCCCACCAGCATTAATTATTGTTCCAGGAGGATATCTTCCCGTAAAGATGCAAGGTTTCTCTGAAGCCATCTGTCTGGATTTTCTTCCCTTGGGACAGAGAGAACAGTGAGCAACTCAGTATTTCCAAAAGGAAATCGCAGCTCATGTGGATAATACAAATGACCCAGTTGCCCTAGGAAGGGAAGCGCCGTCTCGTGTGTGGTGTGTTCCATATGCTATCCATCCACCTTCCTCAGTTAATGAGGCTCAGACTTCTTCATGCTGGTCAAGATAAATATAAAGCTCCCTAACCCTGAAATCACCATAGTGAGGTTGCCATGGCAAAAAAAAAAAATCAGTCCATCACAGATTATGCTAAAACCTGATACAAAGAGAGCCACAGAGAGACACTAACAGTGTAACAGTGCATTGAGACATGGAAACATGCCTGTGATGTTCTCCTGTTCTCCAAATTACCATGATATTGGTACATCCTGTTCTGTTCATTTTTCTAACAAGATACTTTGGGATTCTGCCTTACAGGAAGATGTTCTGAGAGCAAGACTGGGATATTGGAGCTTCCTAAACATCTAATCCAAGCATTGATGTTGAGATATGATAGAAGCAGAAATCCTGCTCCATACTACTTGTATTAATGTTTTGCGAACTGACCTGCAAAAAAAAAATGATATCCAAAATTTAGATCCAAACTCCACATTTCAGTTCTACTGTTGATAACCAGGCAGCTTAATTACCTTCCAGAGTGATTATGAGGCTGGGTTATTTAAGGTTTGAAAAGCTCTATGGAGGTTCTAATAACTGAATGTCAATCACATACAGGAACAGAGATGTATGGGGTGCTCTGCCCATGGGCACAGGCCATAGGCTTGTTTGGGCACAGCACACACCCAAACCCAGAAATTTCCTGACACACCGTGGACACCTATGCCATGCATATGCCCTTGAAGTGCCCTTGTGCTCCACCTGAACAGCATGAACTGTGGGTTGTGCCTAGTGCAGATAAGAAAACTAAGCCTAGAAACCTAAACTGCAGAATCCCACTTGGGCAGGGATCTGAAGAAGTGGACAGTCCATTTCAAGGAACCTCAGTTACACCTTGGTAATGTGTTTTTTTTTTTCTGTTCTGAGTGACTATCCACAATCCAAGCAATAAACAAACAGTAGAGACACAGAACCCCGAAATCTCACAGAACAATTCTACAGCTCTGCAAAGCACAGCATTAGATCCTAAGACTTGAGAGACCATACATCCTCCCTTGACTCTAAGATATGATGTCTACCTTGTCACTCTCATTATTAGTGGAATGATGTGTGCTCCAGCAGTTCTATTAGGGTTCTCTTTGGCCATTTCTTAGTGTGTACAGCCAGAGTCCAGCTCTTATTTCTAAACTGTCCAGGTTTTATTTCTTCCCTCATCATCATACTCGATGGGTCTTTAGCCATAAAAAATGGTGTTTGACTTCATCTGTAAACAAAGTTTCAAAGCAATACTGTTAATGAAAAAATGTGTCGTCAGAAAGATCAGAGGAAAGTGAACCCATGAAGAGAAGCTGAATCACCACCTGTAGCAGAGAGTTGGGACAAAAACATTATAAGAGGTATCACATTAGGGCTAAAATCACTCCTGGTCTGCTTATGAGGGATAGACACCGAAAAGCTCCTCAAACGATTATGCACTGCTGTTTGTGCAGATGGAGGGTGCTTAACCCTCAATTACTGAGCAATGCACAGGACTGCACCTTGATGTGCCCTCACCAAGCCTAGAAATTAGTTTTTGCTGGAGGACATGGCAGATTCTGCTGCTATCCTGAAAAGTCCTCTCCTGTGCCTCCCTAGCGCTGCCCCAGGAGCAGAGCTGCAGTGGGATAGGCAGTGGTGGCTGCTGTGTGGCAACATCCTCGCAGGTGGCTCAGCTATCAGGAGGCTGAGAGATGCTGCTGCTCCACAGTAGTGCCTGCTGAGGGGGATGATGTCCTCAGGGACCAGGAAAGTGCTCCCATGCCTCCTGCCAGGGTGTCTCTCCACCACGGTGGCAGCCACCCACACTGATTGGTACCTGCAATGCCAAGCCAGGGACTCTTCTGAGTCTGATCGGAAAATCAAAGATCTCTGAAGGAACTCTCACATTTGTGCCTTATCAATTTGGATTGCTATTCATGAATATTCTTTACATGCCTTATCAATTTGGATTGCTATTTATGAATATTCTTTACAGTCAAACCATTATTCAATACAAGTCTTCTTTTGTTTGTTTGTTTTTAAGTTTCTGGGTCTTTCTTAACACCACTAGCCCTCAGATTCTTAACTCAAGATGGATTTCTCAGTCTAGAAGTGTCCACTCTTGGTCCATGGTGCTCTCTACTCTGTAAATCATGTTGAGTCCTAATAATCCATGTAGCTCACGCAGTGAAAGTAATCTATTAATGCAAGTGTTTCTCCAGAGGAGTATAGATGATTCTAGAGAAAGGCATGGAAATGATCTCGTGTCAGACAGGAACAGCGACAAGGAACTTGCAGTCCTGTGAAGACTTTCATGTCTCATACATTGGGATGTGCCTGCCTTGCTACAGACAGGTTAAGCTCACGCCTCAGTCTTCTGGATTTGGATCCAGGTTCTTTCTGGAGACTGATTGGATGTGATGTTTTTGTGGACAAGACATCTGGATCTGTGGTGATGGGTGAATCAGAAATGTTTACAGTCAGCTATTGTGACCAACATGGTGCAGATTTATTCTTCCCAAAGGATAGTCTTACAAAGTTAATCATCTAGACACTAGGTTTAATTGTACTAATAGTCAGGTCAGAATGCAGAAAAAACAAGCTGCTGCCAGGTGCATTCACTGGAGCTGTTAGAAATCTGTGGGACAAGTTTACACAAGCCCGCAGTGAGATGCATTTGAATATACAAATGGCATGCATATCTCACTCCCTGTATTCACAGAGTAGAACTGAACACCTCAAGTGCTGCCATTGGTATTTTACTGAAGCCAGACTATGTCTCAAAGTACACAGGCAGACTGTAGCAAGGAAGGAAGGAAAGGTCCTTTTCGTGGAGAATACTGCCATCTTGTGCACAATTGCATTTACTTAGTGCCCAGCATGCTTGTGAGAGATGGTACTGCAGAACTTGCTCACCCTTCTTGCCTCTCGTGAGAACTCCAGCAGGGTTCAAGCCCTTGACTGGAGAAGCATACTTAAACAGCAGTCCTCAATTACAAGATTTGAACTGCTTTCTGGGCAGCACATTTTACCTTTTTGTCTGCCCAGGATCATTAAGTATATTTAATGGAGAAAGCCATCTGTATCACAATGAAATTAATAAAATGGAAAACCAGGACTGACAAAATTCTACAGACGTTTTTGTTCTGTAACAAGTGGAACAGCAGCATTTATTCACAGACTATCTGCATATGCTGGAAGCCATGCAGACTCACAGTAAGTACAGCAACAGTAGAGAACTCTTGTGCAGGAAAACCTGGCACAGATGGACAAATAAACAAACCAACAACTACTCTAGTTTAGCAATTGCCCTCACACAGTGCTTCATAGCTCACTGCAGATATAAATTACAGAAAAACTTGAAATATCAATATATGGTCAGTAAACAGGAACATAAATTCTCCCAGTAAGGAATATGAGACCCACAGAAGCTACGTTGTTTATGTAAGGAAGAGCTGCCACAGCTGTAGCAGGAGAAGCCAATCCCATTTCCATGCCTCTTCCATTAGTATGCCCTCCCTAAAACATAGAGCAATGTATACCACAGCAGCCTGGGAGTCCTTCTGCAGAGGTATGTGACAGATCACGCCCCTCCCTGATTCTCAGGATTTTCACACTATGTTGTCATCCATACTCTTTTACATCTCCTTCATGTGGGGAGGTCTGCTCCATGTAAGTTTTTGTCTCCCTGCCAGCAAAGCTGGAGGGTGAGCCAGTGACTCCAAGCACTACCTGGATGCTGGTGGACCTGAGTACCCCACCAGGTGCTTGCTCTCAGCCAGGGTCCCATCCTCCCTCACTTTGGTTTGTATATGCTCGCCTTTTGATGGGGTAATGGAGTGAAATGCATCAACCCTGGATGGGGACAGTGCAACTCCTCTGTCACTGCATGGAGGTGCCCCATTCCAAGGGCACCTTGGATACAAAGGGGTCCTTTGTATCAGAGAAAATTGCTTGGGCCTTTTGAGGGGACCTCTATGGAAGAAAGTTGAGACCGCAAAAAACTCTCACTTTCCTCCTGCCTGTATCCAGCTGAACACCTGGATCTCCAGGGCACTATCTGCATTTCAGAACAAGGTGCATGATGCACAACCCAGGATCTGGTTTCTTGGATAACTCGTAAGGAAATGCCACATGTTTTACACAGATTTGAGTGACAGCTACATCTGGTGTGGCTTTCATGATAGATTTTCCCCTGATTGAAGCCCAGAGTGACGGAAGCATGCTGGTATTTTAGCTGGGAGGATGTCCATGTGCTCACTGGTTATCCTACCACCAGGAGAGGAAGAGGACAGGGATTTGTGTGTTTTCCAGAAGGGCCACCGAAGCCCTTGGTCACCATTTTGTCACCAGAAGACGACTGAGGTTATAAAGCCTGAAGTGTCAGCTACTCGTCAGTAAAAGGACAAAGAGATGTTTTTTTCTCCTTCTCCCTTTTCTAGCTGCATTCAATATGGGACTGCTACCAATAAACCAGTGATGAGATTGCTACTCAACTGTATTTAAAATGAAACAGATACTTATAATTTTTGACTGTTTTATAATTTATAACTTTTATAATACAACACAAATGCATAGGGCAGCAGCTAACTTTGAAAATGACAGTGTAGTAGTGTTTTTAAACTGAAAATGCCATTATGCCATAATGTAGAGACAAAGCCTGTATTACCCACTGGGCTGGATCTGTAACATGTGCCAGATGCCACAATGCAGCTAGTGCTTACTGTGTCTTGTAAAACTGTATATAAACAGTGCCTCTCACCTGAAAGATTCATAGCTTTTCCTGAGCTTATGCTAAAGACAGCTTATTAGTAGGCAAATAATACAGCATGAATTGCACATGATTTTTTTTTTTACCAATCAATTTTACTTACTGAAAACCTGCCTGATTTCTGCTCTTAGTGGTGCTCACTTGCTCACCTCCCAACATCTCTCTGTGGATCAGAGCATGCATCTTTACCTTTTTTATTCCTATACACTGAAGTAAGGAAAGAAGCTTTCATGGGTCTGCATGAAATTTCCTCTGTGATTTAATGGTGCCATCCACTCTGCTATCCTGCACAGTCTGCAGCTACATACACAAAGTCCCTCTTTTGAGAGCCGTGCTCCTCTCAGTCTACCCCAACACCAAATATTCCTGAATCTTCATCATAATGCAATCTTTAAAATTTTTATTACCTTCTTCACCTTTACCTTTCTTCTCTAGCAATGGTCAGACTCTTTTAAGCTTCCCATCTGTGCTCCTTTTATCCTGCCTATGCCTCTTGCCCTTCATCTCTTCCACTGTCTCAAGGGCTCTTGCCTTCACTTTTGTCTCAGTGAGAGAAGGAAGACAAGAAAAAAACTTCTTCAAGCTCTTCCAGGATGAGACCTTTGATCTGGCCTTGGTTCACCCCACAAGATCTGGTTAACATCTCATCCTCAGGACTATTACATTTTCTAGGTAGGTATAGTCAGAGTGAATGCACCTCAGCTGGAGGAGTTTGGGGATATTTACCTGAGGCCAATAACTAAACAACAGGAAGTGACAGTCAACTTGGAGGATCCAGGATATCCCTACTTTCAGCTTAACAGAAGTCATCTGCATATGGACAGGTAATTAATGAAGTTTCCCAACACCCCCAAATGATGTGTACTAATTCACAGAAGGATAAGCTGCAGTCATGCAAGGAGTTCAGTACCTGTCTTTGCTGCCCTCCTTGTAAATGAAAGTATTCCCATGGATATTGAGGGGAGAGGGATCAGGATGACACATGCTATAGCATGAGTCAGTTTCCATGGGGGTAGGCAATGGCTGTCTGAAAATCCAAGACTTGCTCTCACTAGTAAATGCTGTAACTTTTGCCTTTACAAGAATCATCTTTGTCTTTGATGGAATACTGGAATGACTTTTTATAGGAGACAAATTGCAGCAGGGGCTTACAAATATGCATAAGTACATACATCTCATTGTCCATTAATAACTTTTATGTGGACTGTTCTGCCTTAGATCACATAGTTTCTTCCTTATTTAACATTTGAAGTGTTAAATAGAAACAACTTCAGAATTACTTCATATTCCTCCTGACATTTTTATCAGACCTCAGTTTTTTCAGTCAGCTCTGTAAATTCAAATTAATATGATGAAGCCCTGAAAAACTTGGCGTGTTGTCAAGAGATGATATTTTTTAACATGGTATATGAAAACAAGTCATATTGTTCATCAGTCTCCCACAGAAGCCTGGAGAGAGTCTCTTGCTGAGAGTCTCTTGCTGCTTGGTTTTCATTTTTTAATGGTTCTGCCTTCTACAGGAGGGAATGAAGCTTTTTCCTGCATCACAAGAGCCATCTGCATATAGACCTAAGAAGTTCAATACGACTTTTTAATTCTGTGAAGAGCTAAATACATCAATAAAATACTTTATGCCTCCTACAACCCTTTGATGACTGAATTAACTAAATGAGATTGAAATGAGGAGTGATTTATAATGGGCTGTAATAAGAAATGAGTTCAACTGCCTTCCAAATAATTGACAGGGAATATGTTAGTTTTAGCAATGAGAGGGAAGCATTCTCCTTTGATCTCAGTGAGAGTAAAGTTTCTTTAGACATGATCCAATCACAACAAATATGTAGCAAACTGTTCACATAACGGTGAGGGATTTTACCCTCTTTGCAAAAGAAGAGCTACTCCAAACCAAGTTACTGATGTTAGAAGTTTCATTTCTCATTGCCTGTGAAGTAGATTAACTTCCTCAGATTCTCAGAGCATAAAGACAAATTATTCTCAACTTGAGTTTTTAAAATAGGAATAAAAAGTGCACTGTAACTTTCATGAGAATCGCTGTAGATCAGAACAACTTTCTTCATGAACTCTACAAAGACAAACACCAGTGTTCATATGTCAGGCTAAGTTGTGGCTTAGCATTGTGTTCCCATCCTGTGCACTGATCTAACAGTGCTGGATGCACACACCCAGCTTTCTCATAGTGAGTCACCTCACCTAAGTTAAATTACTCCCAGCAACAAGGCAAACCAAATATCCACCTGAGCATATTTGGGAAATATGGACACACACATTCAGAGAGCTAGAGAATTACAACTTGAAAATTCTTTTCAGGCCTGGATTTCTCCTGACTCTCAGGTCCATTCCCAGACTGACAAGCTGACTACAGCTTCAGTTAGGGAGAAAATCTCCCAGGATGATAACATGGTGAAAAACAGAGTAGAATTCATAATACAAATTAACACCTGGTGTTTTTCTCATGGCACATCCGGACATGTTGTCCCAAAGTTGTTTTTCCCAATTATCCAATGAACCACTGTCCTGTCCTAGTACTCGTAACATACTTTAAATACAGACTATCCAAACAATAAAGTTGGCCTTTTTCCCCAAAGAAGACCGTGTGTGTTGCTGTCCTTTTTCTCTCTTTGCAGCGCAGTAACCACAGGGAAAGAGGGTGATAGGACAGCCACAAGGAGGAGGTAGGAGAGGCTGAGCTGAGCCCTGGGAAAGTAAGACCTGGCTAAAACAAGTACAGGATAGCACAGCCATTCAAAGGACTCTCCTTCATTTCATCTTCTGCAGCCACAGTCCTGAAGATGCTTCTACCTATGTACAAGTCCCTGACTGTGGGACCTAGCTGGATTCAGTACCTGGAGAACTCGCAGCTTGACCATGGCTTTGCCCTGCTTGCACAACACCTGGCTCTCCCTCTGCACGTGAAATTAATGTAAAACACTGCCCAGGAGGTTTGCTGAGTCCATATTGTGAATACAAGATTGG
>VZTT01045334.1:194882-227991 GCA_013400855.1 Buphagus erythrorhynchus
CTTCCAGTCTTCTTTTGTGATTCTCTGTAACTTTTCTTTCCACTTCACTGAGCCTTTTTTTATCTGTTTGCATTTCATACCCTCGTTTATTTCCCCACTGGTTTATCTTCTTATTTTCTTTCCCTGATCTGTTAAAAATAAAATAAAATAAAATAACCAATCAAGCCTATATTATCTATACTTCTAGGCATAATCAGCTGTACTTGTAGTATTGGTATGATTGGATCATAGCCAACAGATATTACTAGACACTTGTCTCTTGATAGCTACTTTTATTTCAGTTTTGAGTCCGTGTTAAAGTATCACTCAGAAAACACTGAAAAGTGTGTAGGATGTGGTGACCCAAATCCATTTGGGATCACACCCCGTTCCATACAAACAGGCACCTAGGTCTGCCATTTCAAAGAACTGAGCAGGTGTTTTCAGCTTGCTTCTCAAAGACACACAGCAGAGAGAAGAGACCTGTTCCTGCCTCCCTTCCCCTCCTTTTATGCTCTAGCCCGATGGACAGCATGCTCACCCAGATCTCAGTCCCCATAACTGCCAGCAGGCCTTAAGAGTGAGTTTGAGCATGTGGAGGAAGGACTGTCTCAGCTCTGGCAAGGGCCTGAAATTAAAATTTAGAAGCCTCCCTTCCCCATGTTATAGGATCATGGGCATCCCATTAACAGCCAGTTATTCTGAAGTGGGCTGGCCACTTTTCCCCTCGCTGCTAAGTTCAGGTCACTAAAGGGAAGGCACAGCTACCTTTTCTGCCTCTGAATTAGAAGAAAAGGACAGCTGTGCTTTGAGAGGACATCAGTGTTTATAGTGAGCATTTGGACGTGCAGAGGGTACCCCATACTGGTTGTTCAATGCCCTGGGGTGGCAGGAAACTCAACCTCACTCAGCTTAGACTAAAGCTCACCCTCGTAGGAAAAGTGAATGAGTGCCACAAATGCAGGTTGAACTGTTCATGACAGTTTTGTTGTCTGAGTATTTTGCCAGAGCCTGGGCTCTTGGGAGTACCCTTTGGTTTAAATAGTCATCTTCTGTGGCTGAAATACCATTCACACCCACGGCTCTTCTATGTTGCTGGTCAGAAACCACTTTGAATGCCAGAAAACAAATGCAGAAACGGCTTGAGCAGGAAGTGAGCACTCATTTCTTTAAAGGGTGCTCAAAAATATTCCTTTGCCCAGGTGAACTAAGAGGAACTAGCCAAGCACCCTCAGCACCAGAACCACAGTAAACCCTGATCCCCATCTGGGATAGAGCTACCTGAAGAGGGGTCAGAAGCCTAAATCTTAGGAGCAGCCCCATCACATCACTTGGTGGGGCTCAGACACAATGTGAACCAAGCACTTACTCTGCCCAGGACACACCTAAAGCAAAACACAGTTTCTGCCTTCCACCCAACTAAAGATATATTTACAAAGCCCATTTTCCCTATGTACTTTTTAAATCAAGGTTCAGCAGGAAGGAGAGGACTGTTTTACACATAGCATACAAACAGAAATACTCCAGCCAGAGTGGGTGAGAACTGGCAGTGTCATAGTGAGACTGGAATGTGGCTACAGCTCAGCCCTTGGAGAGAGCCTGCCTTCTTCCCCCTCACCCCAGCCAATTTGCTTCTGAGCAGCTGTAATGTATTTCCATTTTGCCCCAAATCAGGAATTAGGTGAAGGAAGATGAAGCACGTGTGTAAATGACTCATTAATTATCCAGGTGACCCCCGATGAGGAGAAAAAGTTGCTAATAAAAAGGTTCTGGGTCCAGGGAAGAGCTAGTGGTGTTATGTGGCTTGTCTGTGATTGAGTGTGGGGTAGGACAAAAATAAGAGTTTTTTGAAGGTAATGTGATGCGTTTTTTAATAATATGTTGGGGAAGCTTTGGAGTTGTGGGCTTCATGTTATTTTGTAGCTTAGCTGTCTTTATTGTACAGTATGACTGTACTGTGAGTAATTTAGAAAAAGTATTGTCTGGTAATAGGGATAAGGAATTATGAGGGCTTTGTATGCTTGGCTTTTATTGGGACTGGGGTTTTAAAAATTTTCTTGTTTTTTCACCTTCTTCTCAAAGCTTATTCTGATTTTTCTTAAATAGTTAAACTACTCTGTAAAAACCTTATATATTAATGTAGCGATGGGTGTTCTTGTATGTTGCAAACAGCTGTGCTAGGAATTAACTCTCCTATTTACTTAGACTAAAAATGTTTTTTAAATAAGTAGTTTTGCTACTCTAGTTGTAGGAGTCTTCTAGCTGGGCTGAATTTCCTTCATCATGAGGAAGTAGATAGTAGTTTCTATTCTTCAGTCTGTATTGTGCTGTCCAATTCATCCTTTTCCTGGTGTAGAAGACCTCCAGTAGTATTCCCACAGAAGCCAGAGTATTCCCCCCGATACCACTTGGGGAATTAATTTAAAGCTCTGTATGAAAGTGTCTTGGAGTATTTTGGGTATAACAAGCTGCAGGCTACAATAAATTTTCCATTTTTAAATTTAAAATGGAGGAAAGCTGTAATTTGATAGTAGAACTTGTAAGTTGGAAGAAGAGACAGGCCTCAAGTTAGCTTTGTGGTAATAGTTGTGGTGTTTTAAAAAAAATCTTGCTGAAGAAGACCCACTGTGCCTCAATCCCAAATATATTCCAAGTAGCAGGGGAAAGCCTCTCTTTATCTGAGCCCTTCATATCAAACTTCAATAACCCTTGACAGGTTTTGCAATGAGATCCTTCTCCCAAAAGGCAGGCTGTAAAAGGGCAATGGCTGTTAAAATTTTAGCTGTGCTGTTGATGAATCGTGGTGAGCTCTTTTCTCAAGAAAAGAATGAGTTTTTTCCTTGATGTGGAAGAGCAGAACTTGACCTTGCTGTTGCCTCCTCTTGCTATCCATTAGCTGTAGCCCAAGCACCCAAGTATTTTGAAGACCTCCACCCCTCTGTGTCTCCTTGCCTGCCAGAATGTCTGGACGTGGAAAGAAACGAGCGGTGGTTGACACCTCTGGAAGTGCACCAAAGAGAAGTAAATCAGCCAGGGCAGGTCTGCAGTTCCCTGTAGGTCGTGTCTATAGAATCCTCCGAAGAGGGAAGTACGCTGATAGGATTGGTTCTGGTGCTGCCATCTACCTGGCTGCAGTGTTGGAGTATTTGGTAGCAGAGATCCTGGAGCTGGCAGGGAATGCTGCACGTGAAAACAAGAAGACAAGGATCCTGCCCAGGCACATTCAGCTGGCTGTGAGAAATGATGATGAGTTGAACAAGCTCCTTGCTGGTGTGACCATCCCACAAGGCGGGGTTCTGCCAAATATCATTGCTCAGCTCCTTCCAAAGAAAACTTTTCCGAAGAAAACTGATGGAAATGTTTCTTCTTCTCAAGAATATGGTGGTAGCCAGTGAAACTTGCTTTTCTTGGTCTGGTCTGTGCCCTTGTGGAGGATGTGACTCAATACCACTAATTTGTATGTGTTTACTTCTTTGTCAAGTATTTTGTCTGCTAATTTTAAGGCATTTTTTAAGAGCATGTAATAAAGTTTCTAGAATGCAACACTGGTCTCCTTTTCTCCTTTCTCATGGATGGAAGAACAGAGGAAAAAAAAAAATCTAAAAAATAGCCTAGCATAGTACCTGAATAACTTTTAAAAAAGTCCAGTACATGCTTACTTTTGAAAACATGTTGCAGGTAAGTGTTGTGAAGCAGGGAGAGGAGTCAAGACACACACTGCTGTTCTGTGAACTTTTCTTCCATCTAGCACAGATTCATGGTGCAATTAGTTCAGTGGCTCAGAGGTTGTTTAACTCTGCTTTAGAGGTTAGTAAGTCTGTGTCTTTTAAAGCCTTATTGTTCATAAAACTGTAGTGACCATCTACTTCTCTTCAGACTGCTCCATCACTACACTAAGTCTCTATCAGGGCAAAGCATGCAGAAACCAGTGGAGCAATGTCTTCTCTCTTAACACAGATGACAAATTCAGTGTTTTTCCATTGTACAATGTTCCCAAGAACTTGAGAAGGGGTTTATTCCCCCTTCTCCCCTCCGAAGTCCATTGGTTTTCCTCTATAGATCCATAACTTTTTTTTAAGTAGTCATTTTTGCCTCTATTTAAAAAATGGCCCTTCTGTATTTAGGGACATTTAACTTACTTGGCCTATAATTAACAATCAACAGGTCCTCTCAAAGGAAACTTGCTATGGTATCTGCTTTATAGCATGTTCTTCCTCAGAGCATATTCACTGACTTTTTACTCTGTATCAGGATGCTGTACTGGGGCAACAGGAGGAGGAAAGGGTCAAGCAGAAGTTGAGAGAAATAGTTCTGAAGTGGTGAGAAACTGTGAAATGTGAGAATGGAGATGAAAATGCTGAAAAAACAGAATGAGCGAGAGATACAGACCAGGAAGGAAAGAATAGCATAAGTGTCAGCAGGAAGCAAGTGTAAAATTTGTGTGGGGTAGTATTTCACAATAGAATAAAGCAAAGAATAATTCCCTTTGTGGCAGGAAGAACTGGGTGATACTCTTTTTTCTTACACTATAAAGCTTGTCAAACAAGAGGAATATCAGGATACTTTCTAGCTGGTCTGGTTCTGCAGTTATACCTGCTGTCCTGATACTTACACAACAGCACTACTGATATTTTCTGGACATAATCTTCCTTCCACAGCACTTGTTAAAAGTTAATGCAGCTCATTAAGCTTTGAACCGGCCCTGGCAGGGGCCACCAACAGATCAAATGTTCTGCTGCTGAAGAGGAAATAAACACAGTAATGGCACTTCACTGATACCTTACAACACTTCAGCAGTGAAATTATAGATCCTTAGAAACCTGGGGCTAGAACAAAGAGAAGTTGGTTTGTTGTAGACTGTTTTGTTTTTTATTTTTCCTTGGAGGTGTTGCCTCTCTGAGAGGGCAACACAGAAACTGAGAACTCAGTTTTGGGAAATGTGCTGAGGAGTACTTAAACATTAACTAGAGTAGCACTAATTGTATGGATAAATAATGATGCATTCATGTAATCAAAAAACAAGTTTTTTTTCAAGGATAAAATCTCTTATTTGATTATAAGGTAAACTCTCAGCAAATATTACTGGTCTATTATGGTCATTCATGTCATTATTTCTTCTAATAGGCATTGGGAACAAGTTCAGACAAATATCCAGATAATGAATACTTGGCTTCCTTAGAAAGTTGAGGCTGTATCCAGGTTGATTAATAAACATTCTGGATGATTTTGAACAGAAGTGCACAGAGTATCATAGCAAAACATTGAGGCTAAGTAGAGGGGAAGGAAGAAGAAAGAAAGGTGCTATCTTAGCAGTGAAGATGCTTAGCTTCATACCCACAAGTAAGCCCCTGTTCAATAAAGTGCTTGATAAGTATAGAAATTATACCCCCAGGTCATTCTAATGAAATTGTGATTAAAACTTTCTTTCCTGTAATACAGTATAGGAAAGCCTCTTCAAACTACAAATACAATAGAAATCATTTTGCTTGTTCTCTCGATCACCAAAGTGCTCATTTACTTTGATGAAACAAGACATTAATTGCATGGTACTTTTGCACAGGACTAGTCCTCATGTCTCATGCTATAGGTTTCAACTTAGCTCAGTCACTTGTAGCTGAGGCTGCTATGTGATTTAGTTACAAATCAAACCAAAAAACCCATTCAAAACACAGCTCCTCTGGCATCTCTCTTGTTACTGATGCTGCAAAACACATTTATCTTGATGTGATGTTACTTTCCTAACTCAGTTATGCCATGGTGCCAGGGTGTCAAGGAAAACAGATGTCTTTAATAACACACATTAATGTTTGTACATGGTGCTGCACAATTCAATGAAGTGGTGAGCAGATGGAAACATGAGGGTGAAATGATGCCTGGGAAAACTCTTCTTTTACCTGTTTAGAGGACTGGATGCTGTTGACTGATGTCTCAGTTGTGCAGAGTGCTTGTAATTCACTCTGCACTGAGATTTGTGTATTTATAAGCTTGATTTCTTCTGTCTCCTTCACATTCTCTGTAAGGAGAGGAAACATCCCAAGTTATGGCCTTGGAGACTCTTGTCTTGGTAAGCACAAGGGATGCACAAGGTCTGAACTCATTCACTATCCGAGCTGGTCAAGCCCAGCACATGGTGGAGAGAGATAGGGCCCAGAGTGCCTCTGCTTTGAACGTCCCAAATTTGATGCTGGCATTGCCTTTTGCTAAAGGGTCCCCATATTGCAATTCCTGAACACTGTTGTCCTCTTGGAAGTCAAGTGCCACTGTTTTGAAAGTCACAGAGTAGTGAATTTGGGTTGTAATCTGAGATTATACATAGTCTGTGGAACTATGTAGACTACACAGAGCTGTGAAAATGAAGGAAAAGATGTTGTATAAGACTACTGATAGTCAAAGGCTATTTTTGGTGTTTTTTCATGTAGCAGAGTCTCTGGTGTCGTTCCTGGAGAGGCCATGCTGCCCAGCAGGGTAGGTGGCACATCAGTTCACACCAGGGTCATGAGAGGAAATACGACCTTGGTGCTATGCTGAATGAGGCTCCTGAATTTTGCTTTTTTTTGGATTAATCACACGATTGCCTCTGGGTGCTCTGAGGTCAGTTCATGCACATTCTACATTTTTGCATTTTCTGCTGGAAGTTCTAGTCCATGTTTAGGTATTTTTCTGGTTGATGTTTAGACAGCTGTACTCCAGAACCCTGTATTTATGTGTACTCATCTTTCAGTGCCATAATCCAGCAGGTACTATCTGAATGGCTGCACAGAAATCCCTGGGTGCAGAAGCTTTGTAGTAAATATATCCAGAATACTTTTCTTTCAAGTTTGCCTTATGTTGTCATTCAGACTTCCTCTATTGATCTTTCAGCAAGCTGAATGCAATAGGGAGATGGTGTTTGGTGTACAATATTCTTTGCACCAGAGAAATGTCAAAATTTTAGGTTGTGAATCATAACCTGATATAAGATCAGTCACATTTTTGGTTTTATACACTGGAAAAAGTTGATCCAGAAATGACTGAAGGAGTCTTGGTAGCTCCTTCTAGTTGTTCACTACAGAAATCTATCAGAGTGATAAAGACATTTTATGCAGTCCAGCTCAATCAAAGATATATTTCTGCCCGTTTAATAAGGTAGAGGAATGGCAATTGCAATGTGGGAGTTGTCTGGAACAAGTAAGTAAGTCTTAAGAATGATCTCCACATAAGCACCCAGTAGATATCCTGGGATCACTGCTTGACTCTAAAATCCCAACAAATAAATAAATACAGGCATTAATGAATGCTGACAGGAACGGTGAGTTTAAAATTAAGCGTTTTATCATTCCTGTCCTCACACTTTCCTTCTTGCAAATCAAGCCCACTTCATTCAGAGCTCCAACTTTCCTTGACCTCTGCCTTTCCTCTTTGCTGGTTGTTGCCCTCTTTCTTCTCCTGTATTGCTCTGTACATGAAGCCTTACCTATATTCAGCAACGCAGCACCTCCCATGTAACAGTCTCTACAGTTTCTTATTCATTCCACATCGTATTTTGTGTTCTCCTCAACACTATGATATTTGACTGTCTACAGTTACCCATCCCCTTTGCTGCAAAGCTGCAATTGCTTATTGTTCACTACGTGCAATCACTTCCTTTCATCCTCAGTGAGCTGTACATATTTTTTTGCATATGTATCTTTGCCAAGGTCATTCTGAATGCTGACTCTGTTCTGCAGCATTGCCATCCCTCCCAGCTTACCAACCCCTGAAGATTTAGTATGTGAGCTCTTCCCTGTGGGAGCTGAGAGGGGAGTGAGGCTGTCCAAGGCACAAGATCACGAAGGGACCAGAGAGAGGCAAATAAAACACCAGGAAGGTTTTCCTCTTGTGCTTCGTGCTCTTTGGTGAGCAGTATGTCGTGAGGCTGGGCAGCACTTGCTCCCCCACAGAAGAGTGCATTTCCAGGTCCCTCGCTGTGCGCTCTGCTGAGCAGTGCTTTGCTGAGCCCAGCTCCAGTAGGCCAGGCTTTTAAAGTCCTAGGCCAGCCTGAAGTGATTTTTGAGTCAAGTTAGGGAGCATAAAGGTATGCACTCCTGAACATTCCTGCCTTTCCAAGAGTCCACCAAGCTGTTCTTAACCACATGCTCTAAGCTGTGGCAGCTGGTTTCAGGAATTGATTAAGTGCAAAAAAATTTCCCCTTTGCAGCTGAAACACGTTGTTTCTCAGTGTAATTGAGTGTGCCCTCTTGCTGCTTTTTATGACAAGAGGATGGATAAGTACCCAATTTACTCTTCTAGACACACTCAGTATTTTGTATACCTTGTCATGAAGCTCTTGATTTGTCGCTTCTCTGCCTGAAAGTGAAAACTGAGCTTTCACCTCTTTTTCTTGCAGAAATATTCCTGTGCTTCTAATTGTTGTTGTCACTTGTGTCTGCACTCCTGAATTTCTGCTGTGAGTTTTGCAGTGGGATATTCAGAAAGAGTTTCAGGCCACAGATGACCTTTGCATTTCTATATTATTAATTTCTCCTGTTTCACAGGTGACATTTGAATGGCTCCAGGGAGCAAAGATTTTCAGTGAGCAATGAGCAAGAGCTCCTCTGTGCTTCTTACAGAAGAGCCACAGTTACTACAGACTGATAAATCTAAGATAGGTTCTCACCTGCAAATTACCACCTATTTATCAACCTTATTTAAGTTTCAAGGCCCAAACATGTCATTCTTGAAAGCTATTGGGGGTGAAGGAAGCCTTTGCTGACTGTGAGAGCACAGCATGAGTTGCCTATGGTACAGTACTGCTTCAGTTTAACCTCAGCCATTTTGTTTACTTTCTCCAGCAGGATGCGGAGAGAATTGAAAGGGTAAAAGTGAGCAAAGCTGTGGGCTGAGATAAAGACAGTTTAATAGGTAAAGCAAAGCAGAACAAGGAATTCATTCACTGCTTTACATGAGCAAGCAGGTGTTCAGCCATCTCCAGGAAAGCCAGGATCCATCACGCCTAACTGTGACTTGGGAAGATAAACACTATCACTCCTAAGCGGGGGATGTGTGTGTTTGTCCCTTTCTCCTCCCCAGCTTTTATTGCAGAGTATGACAGCATAGAATGTGGGATATCCTTTCAGCAGTTGCATCAGCTGTCCCAGCTGTGTCACCTCCCAACTCCTTGTGCACCCCTAGCTGCCTCACTGGTGGGTTGGGAAACAGGTCTTGAGATTGTGTGAGTCCTGCTCAACAATAGCTAAAATATCCCTGTGTTATCAACACTGTTTTGGTCACAGATCTAAAACGCAGCACCATAAAAGCTGCTATGAAGACAATTAACTCTATCCCAGCCAATACCAGTACAAACACTCATGTAGAACTGAGCAAAATTTGATACTTTTTGGCATTGGCCTCTGAGACGAAACAAGCCAGAAGTGCCATTGCAGTGCTTTTGTAATCGTTATCTCTTATTTGTTTGCATTGCCAGGGTCCATCCCCACCACTTGCATTTGGCTTAGTTGTTCCTTCCAGAGGGACATCCTAACTGGCTCCAGACACCTGAGGAGCCAGAGGAGCCAGCATCCCTTTGGTAGTCTTTCTAAGGGCTAATAATTTCCTACAGAATTTGATAATACACTGAACAACAGCTGTCTCCTTGATGACCCTCATATGCACTGGAGGGTCTATTGGGTTCCCCTGAAGGCATCCTTCCTCCAGGCTGAACCAGCCCAGCTGCCCTTGCATCTCCTCCAGAGCAAGTGATAGAGCTCTCACCATCTTGGAGGCCCTCTCTCCCCTTTTTCAACGGCCTTCCTGTATTCTGAGGCTCCAAAGTGAATTCTCTGCCTTAGATGCAGTCAACAATTGCCAAACAACTCATCCCTTCCGTCTAACTGCCAGCCAAACTTCTGTTAACACAGCCCAAACTGGGAACTCTTCCAGTTAAAACCCCACCAAAAATGCCACAAAACAACAAAACACAGCTATCTTTGGCATTTGTTTTTAAAGACAAAGGTGTCTCCAAATCTGGTTCACATGTGGCTGTGCCAGCATAACTAAAACAGTACTATGCCATAGTAGCCAAAGAGAAGGAGGGATAACAAAGGGCTTGAGGAAATCAATGCTATATGCAGAAATTGCAGCCTCATTTATATCCCCAGACCCTCAATTTTACTGTGCTATTTTCTTCCTAAGGAAGTAACTGTGTAGTACTTAAAGTTTTGTGCCCATAAATGTCTCCACATACCAAAACACTCCATACAGTGCAAGCACAATTAGCTGCACTACATTTTCAAATGCATGATTTCAGAAAAAAAGGGCAGATGTTCAGAATATTTCTCAAAAGTGCCTCATTTGTGCTTTATGATAGCCAGTAAAGCAAGGCTGAAGAAAATAACATCATCTAATCAAATAACATCTGCATGTAGCAGCAGTACTTGTTCCTCTTCTTTCAAAATGCTTTGGATTCATCAGTTATCACACTCAAGGAGTTAGTTACTCAAAATAAATCATTAAAATGTTCATGATTATTTTAGTATAGTGTTGTTCAGGATGCCTATTCTGAAATAATGGGGAAATATATTATCTAGTCAAAAGGACAAGCTTATCATTTATGACCCTATTAAAGAAGTTGTTATAAAATTCACTGTTGCATTTGAAAATTGTTGATACAGAGATGATTGATTTCCTTTGATTACAGCTGGCACCAGGCAATGCTAGACTATAGCCCAAGGAAGCCTAGTGTGGGCTTCAATAAAAAATGGACAACAAAAAGAATTACTGATTGCAAATTTATTACATGGAACAGCAAATTCCAGACAACTGAGTAAAATAATAGACCACCAGTGCAATGGGAAGTCTCTTTCCTTTATGTAAACCAAGTCATCGAGCTGGTAAATGAATCAATGAACTTCACATTCCATGGTATTCTGAAACAAATTAACAAAGTAACATATTTTATGTTGAGATGTTGATCTGAATGTGACTTAGTGCTCAGTTCTGTACATCTGGTTCTTTTCAAAGTTAGAAATTGAATAGCTTCAGATTCTAAAACCAGAAGATTTAGAAAAGCACCCAAATCTGTTATTTTTACTCAAACGTGAATCCTTTCTTCTCACAGTTCTATTTCTACCATGTTGCAATGCTGCTGACCTTATTTTAGAGTATGGAAGCATGACAAAGAAAACCATCCCTCTGTCAAGGGTGTGTACTCTAAGTCTCTGAGCATGAAAAACCCCTACATTTCTGCCAAGACAACTCTTAGTGGCCATATGAAATGTGTGTATCTAGGTTTGTAATGCTTCTCAGTACCTTCTGTCATGAGGCTCATCATTAATGAAAACACAGAAGAAATTCTTGACAGTTCTGGTTGCCTACTTACCACTGCCTTCAATAGTTCTTCCATTTCGAGGCTGAAAAACATAATAATTAGATGATTGTAAAGGAGCAATGGATTACAGACTTATAAGCACACCAAAATACATCCCTATCATGCAGAGTACTGTACAAAACTGCAGTGAGATTTTCTTTAAAGCAACATGTCAAATACCGGGGGGATCCATGCAGGGTGGGTTATGCCTTTGAATTTGAGAAATTTTCATTCAGCCTCTGCCCAAAAAGCTAAACATTCTGGCTTTAATTACTCTCATTCAGGATTTGGGTCTAAATTCATAGCGGTAATATAGGCACATGCCTAAGAAAGAGCATGTAAATACCAGCACTGAAAGAACCTAGATGGAATCACTTGAAATAACAAATAACTTCAAATTAAGCATAAATGACAGCTGAATTGGTACTCTGGTTACCTGATGTGACCTACTTTAGAGTATTCTAATGTTTTCTTTTTTAAAATGTGTTGAAGATATTCCTAACAATTAGTTTGGTGTTAATCAGAGTGTATCTAAACCAGCACACTGGGCATTAGACCATGTCATAGCTCAGCAAGCCAGTAGGTGAAAAATGTGAGAGAAATTATGACAATTTTGCTTTGGCTTTTCACCATTATTCAGTGACTTCTCTTCCTGGGCAGACCTTTCAGACCAGGTGGACACTCAGCTCAGGCACATGTTTGATCTAATTTATTTAGCATCAGTACACCTTGACAAGTCTCAGAGACACAAGCCACATGGATGATTTGGCTCAAGATAAAACATTTGCAGAGGCATATCTTCAAACAAAAAGAAGTGTTTAATCCATCAGTACCCCAGATCTCGTTATCTTGTTTTCTTTTAGTCAAACCAGAGCTTTTTGAGAAAATGGCTCCCTAAGCTTTCAAGCAAGGGATATTTGGCCTCTATTCAAAACAACCGCAGCAAGAATTTGCGAAACAGCTGCTCATCTGTGAACATATAACATATAACAATGTCTGAGATTCAGAATCTTTAAAATGAAGAGATTCAGATACCCTGAAAAGGAAGAAAGGCCGCCCCAGAGTTCCATGACTGTCCTATAAAATCAAACACAAACAATAATAAAATACTTTAAAGTCAATTCCATAAATCTGTTGCCAAATTTTACCATTCTATCAGAATGTCAGTAATTTGGGGTCTTTTGCAGCAGCATGCAAGCAGGATGTTGATAGTCCCCAATGCCCACTCATCTGGAATGCTGATTAAAAATTAATGCCTGAAGGACATTGTGTATAGTGTAAATAAACTAGATTACAATAATTAAAGATTTGCAGGGTTTAGAAGAGATATAAAAGAAAGCTTTACATGTAGGGTATAAGCAGGGTCAACACAGATCACTTCCCAACCACTGAAAAAAACCAAGCTGACTTTAAAAGGAACAAGGAAAGAACATACTTCCCTATCCACTGCTACTGCCACTGCTTGACTTCACATTTACATTTACATACCTTCTTTGTAAACTTTGCAGAAGCAGTCTGTGATTCCTGCAAGTGGACACTGTAAGTTAATCAAGATGCCAGCATATTTTGGTTTGTTACAGTGACCCTCTATTACTGATGAGGTTGGTACACTCCATGTGAGAAGGGAGATAACCTTTCACTTACCACAGACATATGTAGGAACAGCAGCAAACTGATCTTTTCAAAGATTGATATGAAGCCTTGCCTGGAAGTTACTCCGTTCATTGCCATCATTCAACAGGCTTTCCCTGCTGTACAGCAAAGTGCAGCTATGCTCTGAGGGGTGAAGCAGAGCTCAGCCTGGAGCTCCACTCCTCAGGCTTGAATTGTACTGATAGCTCTTACCTTGTTAAAATGGGGCTGCTCTTCACCTTTCAGACTGCCCTTGGTTTTAACCCAGGAAAGATTGCTGGGTTTAAGCCTTCCCCTGCACTCTTTATTCTTCGGAAAATTGCTAATTTTTCTACTCAGCCTTACTTCAAGGAATAGAAATTTTCCCCATGACTTTATATGAGCAGACTGAGTTCAACATGTGATGGAGCCCTGAACCTGCAGCCTGGTTTGGGAGCCCTCCTGCCCATGACCCAGCTGCTAGGCTGTATGCTCCCAGTCAGCCAGGAATGGGATGGCTGTGTGCCACAGCCACAGCTGTATCAGTGAGTGGGTTTAGTTACCTGGAGTGGGCTTGAAAAACAAACACATGTAATGCACAAGAACGTGAAGATGGGGTGAGAACACAGGAAAGCATGTGGATGTGGAACTGCAGAGAAGGAATTTTAGAAGACAAAATACACAAGCAAGAAATAGGGAATCATGGTTGAGGGTATGAGAAGAGGATTTCTTTAGTTCAAGCTGCAAGACAACAATTTATAGAGCAACTCACATCAACTTACAGGGCTATGAAATACAAGGGAAGAAAAAATGCTTGCTCAATCAAGGTGCTTTAAAGGATGTAAATGAGAAGACTACTACAGAGAGACAATATGAATGCTTCCTTTTTTCTGATATTATTACACACCAAGCAAAGATAGAGATTGGCTCATGACTCAGCCTGCAGTTTCAACTATCCTAACTGATTCATAACAGGTGAGAGATTCCTATGTGAAAGAAATATGGTCAAAACTGAGCTTTTAAATATCTTTGGGGTAGAAATTTCAAACACACAGTGAAGTGATTGGACATTGATGTTAAATATTCTTAATTCTCACAAAATATTTTTAATTCCCCAGGTGGGCTTCAAGTCCCATTCAAGCCCAAATTCCATGGACTTTGCCTTTCACAGTGCTGAGGTCTCATTCCTTCTCTTAAAATACCATCTACCTTCTCTATAGGATCTGTAACTCTGGTTGAATAAGTTTTTTTTTTTATTCACAGAAATATAAGATAATGTAGAAAGTCAAATTCAGCTGACATTAGTAGGATTTCATAACTATTTAATTGGGTTCACTACATACAGACTCATACTTGTAGTGTCTCCTCAAGATTCCTTGTGGGCTAAGAAAGTGGGACTTCATGTAATATGAGATTTGATCAGCTGGGTAAAACTTCACATAGTTCTTTTTCCATATTTCACATATTTATTTTATCTGCTGCTTTACTTAGATCACACCTCAAAATCATATTGCAGATGTGTAGCTCATATTTTTTGAAAGGATATTGTATGAGATTCAGCTTCCAATATTGAGGACACAATTTTTTGTGAAGTTAGTAACTAAAATAGAAAACCAGGAATAGGACTCTGTTCGAAGTTACCAGATGATTCTGCATGTTCCCTCATTGGCTAAGCTGAGGAGGCATAAGAGTCAATAGTAAACTCAAAAACATTTATTACACATTTATGACTGAAATGCTAGAATTTTTATACAGTCAAGTTCAGTATTGTAGAGTTTTGTGACAGCTTCAGGAAAGCATGCTCGGAATTATAATAAACTAAAGACACTAGCAAGAAGAGATATTGAAATGTATTTCAAAATACTTTATATTATTGTCTTGAAGGATCTACTCCTGTTTTGAAACAACAGAGGACTCAGCCTCCACAAGTAAATTGGCCTTTTTAGCATATACCCAGGGGCTGAGTGAATTTTATGGAGAAGGTTCTTAATAAAATGGTGATAATAAAAGAGTGATATAAAGCAGAACTGACATTGAGGTGGGTCCTTATATGACTGCACCAATAAAAGAGAGCTATATTCAATAACTCCTCAACTTAATCTCTTTACTCTGAGTCAGAAACATAAGAAAAACCCCAAACACAAATAGAGGATTAAAATCAGTAAAGCAATTCCTACACCTCCGTGTTCAGCATAATCTAAGGTATGCCATTGCTCCAATGTTATGTATATATTTTTAGTGTATTTAACCCTATGTTATTCCAAACTGAGAGTCATGTTAAAATACTGACTGACTGTAAGTGAATATTTTGGTTCTTGAGCTCTGAATTGGTAAAAAACAGCAGTTTCATATAAATAATTTAAAGTGACTAAGAATTACATGCAAACTACTAACAAGAAGAAAATCTTTTATATACCCTCCTATATCTCTTAAACGATTACAGCATTAGATTATACATTATTGTTTAGAGAGAAATGTCAAAAAGGTGGTTGTGGAGTAGTTGCTTTCTACATTTAAGAAGGGGGGGCTTTGAAACAAAAGAAGCAATTACACCTTACCTCATTTTTATGCATGCTGTTGAATATGGAATAACAGAGATCCAAAACAGTGCTGGAGATCTGAAAAAAAAAAAAAAAAACCAATACTTTGATACATTTACTGGGAGAATGTGGTGTACATGGTTTGATAGAAAACAGGCTTGATTCTGATCCCAGATCAATTTAGATTGGGCACTAAAAACACTCAGAGCAGGGGGAAGCTTACTGATGCTATTATGAGCTGAAAGATTACTCTTTTTTTTGAGGAAAACGCACACAAAAAACTGTTGTCAATACAGTCTAGTGCTATAAAGAGATCAAAATCAACCTCATATTTAAAATACATTTTTCTATGCTCATTGTTCTAGGGGTAGCTTTGGTTTGTGGCATGTTTAATCTATGCTCATTTTCACCTACAAGCCTTTCAGTCAATCAATACTATAATCTTTGATCATATACTGAAATACACTGTCCCATACTCATTGCCACAGGACAGGGATTTGCTTATGCATGCAATCACATTAGATGAGAACTACAGCTTCAAAGGAAGTGAGGTGTAAGACATCTGAAAAACAGGCTCTAGGAACTGTTTTTCTACAAGTTTTAGTTCACAAAACTGTAACATTTCAGAAAGAAAAACATCAGGACAAAATGTTCAAAATTTCCAAATACTTCCTGATCCTGCAAATATTTTTCTCCCTGTTTTGAAAATGACCCTTGGGCTTAATATTAAATACAGTGCACCTGATCTTTCACATACTAAATTTTCTTTAAAGTTTTTTTTTTTTTTTTAAGTAAGCCTTGGGCCAGCAGAAATGATCTGTGAAAACTTCGGCTTGCTCCCCCCTCCTCTGAGCCCCCCAGAAAAAATCCATCCACCCACCAAGCACCGAGCCAGGACCAAATAGGACCTTTAAATCCCGCAGAACTCTCTGGCACTTCTTGCTTCGGTGTTAGCTACTACTGGCATGGCAAGAAAGGAAAACAAGTGCTTTTCTTTAGGTCTGCATTAGCTTCACAAGGAGGAGAGCACATGCACCAACAAACAAGCTCTTCTCTCCAGAGCTGCTGACTCTCTGGAGGAGGATCTGCCGCCTGCAGACATCGATGCTCCAGGTTATACAGGACAATTAGTATGTCTGGAAGAGAGAGTCTCAGCAGATCAAGCACATTGCAGGAGCCAAGTTACCTGGGGTTGATCGGACATTTCCATCCACTGACTGAAACACAGAGCCAGTTGCTTTAAAAAGTAAAGAACAGACATTAACAGTGTGTCTATCACACCTTCGGACCTGTGTTTTTGCTCGGGAAGTCAGGACGGGCTTGTTACTAGCCTGTCCGTCTTTTGCTGACCCAGATGTCCTATTCTGCACCCTGCTGCACTCCCCACCCCTGCCCATACCTGTCCCACCTGCAGCTGCGGGCGGCAAAGGGCGCCAGCCTCCCTCCTCTCTTTACCTACCCCCAGGGTATTTAATAAGGTACTGCCAGTCCCGTGCCGATTTCCTACCTCATTTCCCTGCCACGGACGAGCCTCGTTTCCCACCTTTCCCGTCTCTGCCCTACCTCTCCCCCTCGCATGGCTGTCAGATGACGGACGTACCTGGTTTGGGGGCAGCTCCGCACCGTCCCGGTAGCGCGAGAAAGGCTGCGGGAAGCCTGCGGGACGGGACACGGGTGTGTTGGGATGCCGCGGAGCCCAGCCGGGACACGGCTCCTCTGGAGGAGCCGGCCCTTTCCAGGGCTCTCTCGCGTTCCCCCGGTGCCGGACGTACCTGAGCCCCGCGGGAGCGCGCAGAGGCAGCAGGCGGCCAGGAGCCAGGGCAGGGCGGGCGGCGGCGAGGGCATGGCGGGCCGGCGATGGGATGGGACGGACTGGACGGATGGGCGAGCGCCTTTATGGGGCCTTTATGGGGCCATATGGAGCCGCCGAGCCAATGGGCGCCGGGGCGGTCCCAAGCACCGCTCCCACTGTCGCTCCCGGTGTCGCTCCCACTGCCGGACAAGCACTGCACTGCCGCCCCCCCGGCACGCCGGGACGAGAAACCCCCACCCCAGCGTTAGGGACCCCTAGAACCCTCCTCCTCAAAGCTGCTTCTCTAGAAGAGGCGACCGACAGGAAAGAGTGAGAGATGAGAAGAAGATGCTGTGCCTGGTCAAGTGACAGAGCAACAGAAAATTCAGTTTTGTAGTAGCGCTTGCTGAGTGCTTGGAAATTATTTCTCCTCATGGCAGCTGGGGAAATAAAGTTCGCCTTCTAATTAGAAGGGTTGTGAACTTTCATATTGAACAAGACCCATTTTACTACTTTTACCTTCACATGAAATAAAGAAATCCATCTACCTCTTAATTAATTTCATAGTGGGTATGGCTGTAGAAAAGATACAGATCTGCTCTCAATAGAAAGTGATTCTCTTTCTTCCTGATTTAATCATTGTGTTTGACTATGGAAAACTCTTCCTGGTTTTCTCTGTGCAAGTTCTAAGAGCAATGCTTTCTAATCAGACTTAGAAAAGCAGAGTCCTCCCAAACTCTTTTATTTAATAGACTTTGGGCCTGCTGAAGCAAATATATATTCAGTTGTCCAACTTCTAACACAGCAGGCTTGGAACTACATGATCCTTTCCATCCCTAACTATTCTATGATTCTATGTGTTAGACGTTCTTGGGAGGCAATGGCTCCAGTATATGAGACATAAAAAGCTGCAGAAGGTATTATTGTCACAGCATCCCACCTCATCTCGTAATGTCCCTCAATGGCTGTGCTGCACACTAAAAGGATGATGGCAGGATGGTTCCTGGTGGGAACATCTCAGAACAGTCAGAGGGGAGACACAGCTGCTTTCTCACAAAGAAAAGGGGAGCCAGACATTGTCAGCTACACAGCTGTGTGTCCTGAACATATAGAGAGGCACTGGAGCAGCCGAGTGACCCCAGCACCATTAGTTCACCCCTTGTTCCTTCCCCTGGGAAAGATGGCTGTCTTTGCCTCATCACAGCCTTTTGGGGCAATAATCAGAGTGGGGAGATGTCAGGAGGGGTCAGACATTGCTGGAGCAGACACTCAGTTGTCAGATTCTCACTGTCTTAAGTGGAATGGGAGTTTCAAGACAGGATAAAATTCAAAAAGATTAGTCCCTCTGATTGTCTAATTTTTATCCTCTGCGGGAGCTAAAACAGATTGCAGCAAGTTTTATGATGATGGTTTCTCACGGCAAATCCACCCAGGCTTTCATTAACAAGAAGATGCAGCATTCCAGGAAGCCCATAGCTCCTTTTTGCAGAGGCTCTACTTTCTACCCAAGCCCATGAAGTCCTGGAGTGAAAGGACTCTCTGTGTTTGTTAGATTTGCTTATAAAAGGAGGATGGTGTTTTATTTTTGATGGCAGCAAGAAGCAGGCTTGTAATTTATTTAAGCCAATGTAGTCACAGAAATGTGAAAGCAGAGCCCCACTAAGTGTGAGCTGGGCTCATCAGAGGTAGACAATAAAATGAGAGAAGGTAAAGATACTCTGAAAGGTTGCACATTTTCATATTAAATATCTTCTTTCTGTCTTTCAACACTTTAACCAAACTGAAAATTATTGTTCACCAGCAGTGTTTCTCTTGCCCTGCTTATCACAGATCTTGCATCCAAATCACCCCCATCCTGCAGAAACATGGGATCTTAGAGAGCCATTATAGATTCACTATTTGCTATTATTTTTTTAATATTTACATATAATCCTTATAAATCCTAATAATTTGCTATCTTTTTACAAGAGAATATTATTAAATTATGACCAGATTGCTAGTGATAGCTCACTGTAATGGGATGTGGTACTCTGGCTTTTCCTATTTCATGAGAAATACTCAGTCTTCTGCTTTCTGCCTGTTATATGGTAGCCTCTTTCAACTTTTTAAAACACATTTGAGTTAGGAGTGGAATTTTTTTTATAATAGCATGTGACCAAGTTGGGTGGGTAAAATCTACTTCTACCATACATAAAATACTGGATGCCACCTGAACCTTTCTTCCTCCTCTCATGCACAATAAACCACCTACAGCTTTATTTCACCCTTTACCAGGGAGTACCCTAAATGTACTCTATGCCTTCTTTCAGCAAATTTTGCCTACAGTGAAGCCCATGGAGCTATTCATTTGCATCAAGTGAGGCTTAATACTTGAAGATGAGAAAAAATTAACTCATTCAAGCTCCACTAAAAAAAAAAAATCACAACTTATCTCCTAACTGAAAATAATATTTTATCACAGCTGTGCAGTATGAGAGAAGAATGGGGAAAGTGTTGACAACTAAAATTTCAAATATATGAGGGTGTTATATTGCGAACACATTTAGTTTCCTTAAATCAGAACTTTCTTTGCTGCTGGATGTTTCATTTCAAAAGTGTTAGCTAAGGTGCAGCCAGGACCAAGCCACATTAATGAGCCATACTTTTACTGCATAAATAAAATTCCTGTTTTAAGGTCCTGGGCCCTCTGCATGAAGAGAGAAAAATAGGATGACTTTCAGTGTCCTCAGTGATTCACAAGGGAGTTTAAAATGAAGCTTTAGTGGGGGGTCAGTGAGAAACAAGAGGATTTTTTATTGTGAGTAAGGAGCCTTGGCATATCTTTAGCAACAGCAATATTATGACACCTATAATTTTAGAATAAAACATGCTGTGATTGATAAATGAATTAGAAGAAAATTTGGCATCAATAGTAAAAAAAAGGTGAAGGTTTCCTTTTTGTAAATGATTTCTGCAATAAAATCAGTAATTATTGCAGACAGTAAAGACAAAGTGCAAAATGTCACCACTGAGCAGTTCCTGAGTGCATCCCAACTCATCCAAGCTGCTTCTGCTTGCTTATGTCTCTCCCCCTCTGCAGCTCAGCAGTACTTCATACAAAGCCTTGTCCTGCTCTGAGGGCTTTCAGTACCTCACCCATGACCTGTTTGGAAAGATGAGGAAAGCTGCAGAAAAGGGAGGGTATTTATTAGGCAAACCTGCCACAGAGCCTGCAGACAGCTCCCATTACTCATCTTCTATTACACATGACAGTGCCTACTTATGTTGAATACAAGGCTGTATTTGATGTGGTTTTAATTAACATTCATTTACCTTTCCAGCACAAACAAGTGGTCCAAAGAGTTGGAGCTTGTCTCGTTTTCCTTTTTACATGGGCGAGGCTCTACTCAGCACTCAGAGCTGTGTGCCCAAACTTTGCTTTACCAGCACATACCACACTTTTGTAAAACTGACATCTGCTATAGATGCTGATTTGGTTGTCAGAATGTCAAGTAAGTACAGAATAGTCAATCTTATGTTTTTGTTTGTGGTTGGGTTTCTATACTTTACAGCTATAAAGCCACAGTTGTAAAGCTGAGTAGGCCAGCAAGTAAATATTTCAAGGGAATCAGTTAAAAGCATGTCCCACCTGTCAGGAGTTCAAAGACAAGAGTTAACCAAGAACATCAAAACAGAGGACAGATGCTAATGGGGAAGTTAGGAAACTAGACCAGGAATCTGAATATTTGCATTCTTTTGGGTAGTTTGTTGGCTAATTTTTTGAGAGATGTGATTTTATGTCCGCTACATTCAGCCAGAGAAGTGTAAATTCCTCTGAAATGGAGCAATTTGCACTTACCATGTTGTGCTGTGTGGAAACAGTGCTGTAGCAATGGGCTGTATTTGGCTACAGTGGGATAAAAGATCAGTATAATTTCTAGATTTTGAGACATTTGAAAAGATCTTTAACCTGGAGCTCTGACTTGGCTTAATTTTATTTGGTGTTGCCCTAGCTGGACAGGGAAACAGTATGTTCTTCTGCTTAGGCAACTGGTGGGATAACTCAATCAATATCTGCAGTTGAGCTTTCATCAAGGATTTGTCCAGAATGATTCATTCCTGGCATCTTAGGCGTGCCATAAATTTCCAGGTGGTCTCTGAGTCAAATGCTGGAGTGCCTGACGCATACTTCACACCATCAGCTGAACAAATTTGATTTTAATAGCTGAATTATAATGCTGACACTCATTCTTCCATGCCTCCTAAATCTGAATGATTTAATCTGTAGCTTCAATTTTCTTTGAGTATAGCTATATGTAAAGCATAATTTTGTGTTTATAAAGGGATCACCATAGTCTGTGGACACCTTACACTGATTACTAGAGTAAATGATTTAGATTAACATGTGTACCATACATCTCATATTACTGGCAAATACCCAAATCCTACATATCCATTACTATATGAGAAGAGTGTAGCTGAAAACAAATGTTTGTCTCACCAAGAACTGACAACAGGGAGAGCCAATCCCAGACCATTTTCACTACCTGACCATGTTTCTTCAAGGATCACTCACTCTAAACCCACCAGCCAGAGTGAAGAAATCACCAGACTATGTTAATCCATTTCAGTATCATTACCCATAAACCCTATGCTGGTGATGTGACCCATCATCTGCCTGACCTTAACATGATACACAAAAGCCAACTCATCTGGGAAGCTGGGTGCTTAAATAACTGGAGCTCAGGTCTCTGGACGCTCCAACTTATGTGTCACTTATCACTGAGTGAGAAGCAAAGAGTTTAACCCAAAGCTCTGCTTCCCTTAGCCATAGTTACCAGCACTTAATCTTGTCAGATACCTGAGTTGAGTGCCATTCAAAATGAGTAAGTACTCAAATACAGTTATTTACAGTTATTGATGAAGATATCTGTATTTTTCTTTTTAAGTACTTTGACTTACTTAATATGAAAGCAATTAATTTTTCTCATTATGTTTCAAGTCAATTATATCTTTGCTGGTATTGAAAATGAAGTGATTGCTTCTTTGACACATTAAAAGTAATTTGTATGAACTGTTGTATGCCTTCTGGCTCCTGACTTAAGCTGTAAGACTTAAGCTAACTTTTATGCTGTCCTTCGGCCAAAGCAGATATGCCTTGATGCTCACTGGTCTATTTTTTTTATCTATTTAGAATATATCACTCCACAAAAGCTTTACTGTAGCCAAATGCAAAACTTCTCAGCTTTTAGAGCATTTTATTGGCCTGAAAATATTGGAATTGTAAGTTTCATGGAAATGACCACTCCTGGGTCTAGCAATGAGACCAGACTCTAAACCAACAATAAACTAAGAGCCATTAATACTAATTCTACTACTTGGATTAGGATCCAAACCTGTCTGTCAGCAGTGATGCCTTATCCATAGCCTCTAATGAGAATTGCTCAGAAGCTGTTTCTCTCCACACCTGAGTCCCAGAGCTCTTTGTGCACAGAATACATCCATCTTTTCTCCATGGCAAAAGATCAGCCTTGTCTGCCTGTAAGCAGCTGTCCAGAAGAATCACAGGCAAACAAAAGGCAGGTTTTCCTTTGAAGGAACCATTTTACAGTTGAATGTCTTTCAAAAGCCCTTAATCTCCTTCTCAAAGAAATTTGAGTGAGGTTTTTTTTCAAATTGTTAACCTTTCCCAAAGGTCTGTTTGTAGAAGCAGGTATTTATTATAGATGCAGAATTAATTTGTATCCATTAACACCCTACTTACATATTCTTGAGTTTAGTTGCTCCACGTGGGACAAACCATGAATTAAATCTCTCCTTGCCTGGGGAAGGGTCCCATGAATGAGCCATTCTCCTCTCTTGATTTCTGCTCTGGGAACTTTATGTTGCTCAGCCCTTTCCAGGCCAAACAGGGGCCAAAGTTCCAGTCCAAGATCTAGACACACCGTTAGACATAAATGTATAGAAAAAGACCTCTCATAACATGATGAACCAGCTAGACAAGACAAATGAGGGAGAATGATAGTGTGGTGGCAGGAATACAGACATTTTGGAGTTCCTATCCTCCATCGGTATTTACTTTCTCTTCTTAATAAATGTTTCTTGACAGCAAAATATTGTGTGGGGTAATGCTTTTGTGGACCACCCTCAACAAAATAACCTGGTAAGACAGGAAGTTGAGTGTCACAACACACATGAGTGGAACACCAGAAACTGTCTGAGAAGATGCTTCCCCAAACTGGTGCTGCTTATAGAGGAAGAAGACCATCACCACAATTTAACAGTAACCAGGAAATTGAAGTCTTTTGAAACAAATAAAACTTGAAAGTGCAAAAGATGCACCAAAAGTTGCAACAGAGGGCAAGGTGGTGGTAACAGAGCAGGGTTTGACAGTGACAGGGGTCCTGCTCAGCACCAGCACTGCAGCACCCATGTGGATTGGGGGACATAGGGCACCCAGGAAGTGCAGATTCTGCACCCGTGCTCCAACAGAGCTTACTTGGTGACATGAGGGTTCAGGGAATGTTGGGACCGGTGGGGGATCACACACAGCCAGAGCACACACATCCCCCAAAGCTGAAGTGGGGAGGAGGGGAGCCCCTTACTCTGGAGAGAGAGGTAAGCACTTGTCCCTCCTTATGCAGAATTTGAGGATTAGTTATACAAGAGTGTTCAAAAATTTCTAGTTCAGTAACAGTTTGTGAGTGTCTAATGTTGATGTCTATCTGTTGGTATTGCTCTTGAATATATTTTTCACCAATTGCTGATCAATTATGTGCTGTTAATAATTCAATAAACTACTTCAGTCTTGAGCTGGTTTAAACCATGAGCAGTTTTTCCCTATGATAATTATGTACCTGAACATCCCTCAATCTAGCAACATTGTGCATGAAATGCAATAAGGCCAGCTTGCTTTTCCCCTTTATAGCAACGCATCTTGAGAATGTATCTTGTCTGTCTTCAATGGCAACTACTGCTCTGTCTGCTCTGAAGGCTACAAGATAAAGAAGGAATTGCTCCAAAGCCAAAAAAGAAGGGGAAAAAATTGAGAGCGAATTTAAAGGAAATAATGATAAAGAACAGAGAAGAGAGCTTATCCACATAGAAAACTACTTTCTGACTCAGCAGAGAACCACTCTATCCCTCATGTTTTGTCAAATGCAGTCCCTGCCTCTCTCAGCCCTACTATACAAAAATGTGGAGGCTGGAGCCTCTCTAGCATATAAGTGGAGAAGACAGACTTTTTGCTGCAGTATAATTTGCTGCAAGGCACCCCACTCAAAAGTGAGCAGAGAAGTTAGGGTTTTTACCTGACTTAGTGGTTAAAGAAGGAGGAAAAGCCAAAACTGACAGCTGCATCAATATCAGATGTCTTTCTCCTAAGTACATGTCACTGGGGAGAGGTTTAGCAGAGATGACACATTGGGACTGCATCTCATAATTTGTTAATATAAAAACATACATTGCAGTAACTGCAAATCCTGTTTGGTTTATCATTGCAAACCTCAGAGATTTATGATGGTCAGAGGTATGTGACTATCATGAAGTCACATGAAACTGGAGAATATGTTATGTTTATTTCGCTGGATGAATAGTCCTGAGACAGGAGAATTAATTGCATGCAATTCCAATTTTCTTTTTCTTTTTGTTGACAGAGTTACCACATTCCCAGTTGGCCATAGACTGTCTAAAGAAGGTAGTGTTTAATGGAATAATGAGGAATGATGTAAAGTTAAAATCAATTCATCTAAGATGATTTACAGTCAGATAAATGAGTACAACATTAAAGAAGCCAATAAAGACCATTATGAAGCTTCAGGAGGCATAATAAAGTTACAAAAAAGATTTCTAGAGAGTATATTAAATATATTTCCAAAATCCAAGCTATCATTTGAAAAATATTTCAAATGTCCTCTGTTCTACATGAGAAACATTGTAGAAAATTTCTGCTGATTTTACATTAAAAAAAAAAAAATACTCATTCACTTTACTATGTAGTCTGGCAGGTTCTAGCAATTTGCTGAGTTTTTGGCATAAAACAGTGATGCTGCTGCCATTCCAGGTCTTCCTTGTAACTCTGAAAGGCAGTCTTGAAGTAACTTCTGTATCAAACTTCCATCATCAATCACTTTTTAAAAGCAGTTTTTTTTTTGCCATGGAATCAATAATGTACTTCACTTATCCTAGTTGTAAAATCCTAGTGAAGAAAAGAGATTTTTCCTGTGTGAAGGAGTTGGATAAGATGAAATCTGTGTGCAATGGCTTAAGCACAATCTCCTAATGATTACAGTGTGACAAAAGGAAAAGAAAAAAAAGAAAAAAAGGAGAAATCAAGCAGACCTCCCTGCCTTCTGTTTGGAGAAAGCATAGCCAAAATGAATTTTCCTGTTCTTACTCCAGCAATATCAAGAGAACAGCAGAAGCTGATATGACCCAGCAACTTGTGTAACAGGAGCACATTTAGACAACAGTGCAAGGCACAATGTGGCACCATGAGTTATTCAAGAGAATGAGGCTCAGTGTGTTGCTGTTGTTTATCATTCCTGAAGGACAAAATGATCTGCTCTCTTTGCAGTGGCTGGATCAATGGGTCACTGCTCAGTGACACAGCCTTCTTAATGAAGTGAGCGATCAATGAAGATGTGTAAATTAGGAAATAAGGATGTTGCAGCAAAGGACATGCTAACTGCTCTGGTAGGGTTTTTTTAAACCAGGAAAGCCCACTAGTTAAATTATTTAAAATATAAAAGACAGAATGTCTAGAGGGAATTGGTAAGTGGGTGGATGGATGGCAACATCCTTCTTTTCTGGGCATACAACTTAAAACAAAGAGAGTGTTGCTGTGGAAATATGCCTGCCTAAGAGGTATGATGCTTTCAAATGCAGGGCTGGGGTGTTCCTTATACTAAAAAAAAAAATAGTTATAATTCTCAAAGATTATTGTGAACAGAGCCTGAAGGTGAACAGAGGATCTAGTGCCCTGCAGCAAGAGCTGACAGCCTAAGAAAGGGAAAGGTTTGGCTCTGAATGGTCAAAAAAGGTTGTATTTAATAAGAATTTATGATGTTATATAGTAAGAGAGGAATGCTTAATACAGCTGATATGGGCTACTCACAATATTTTTAAAGGAATTGAGAAAATAGTCTGTAGGATCTGTGCTACAGAATGGTGTCTTGTACCACTGAACCAATGTACTTTTTATGGTAATACTTAGTTCACACTTGAAAACTACATCTTGGCTTAGTTTACTCTTTTTTTATTTAATTTCATAATTTTGAGCTCAGAGTAGATTTTGCAGTTTAGAGCAACATCACTTGAAAAAACACATCATGATACTCTCTTAAACACTACAGTGATGGATATAAAGCATTAAACAATGACATTTTTCTTGGGTTGAAGTATAAAGTTGGTAACTTCAATATTGCCTTTATCAAATACCAGTTGCAATAATAACAGGTGACTTATTAATTTGACTGTATGCTTTGCAACTGAGTATCTTAAAATACTTGTCAGAGATTGTCTGTGAAGGTGAATTTCATCTTGTTAACCTTCTTTCATTTAAGTTGGATACATAGCAAGAAGATGTAAAATCACTTTCCCTCTTTTTAGATGAAGACATTCTATAATACATAATGCTTTTCATGGTTGATCTATCATGGCTGGTCCTGACATAAGGTTCAATGAATGGCTGGTGGTCACACAATTCCAAAACATCAACTGCTCTATGGGTGAGCTGAATAAATGGAGAGGGTGGTTGGTAACCATCAGTTATACTTTGGGAGATGTCAAAGCTTTACGTTAAATGTTGAAATCACCTTATGCTCTCAAGCCTTTTCCTTGTAGTGAGGCTGAAAGAAATATCACTAAAACTTTCCATATTTACCCTACCCCTCATAGTTTCAGGGCTCTTTTTGGTCATGGTTGCCATAAGTGGTTAAACTACACTTCTTTTAGAAATGGGCATTTTCAAATGGACAATTTCCCATGTGTTCTCACCTTAGCGAGAACAAGATTTTATTGTTGCAGTGCAAGACCGGCTGTGCCCTAATATCTTGGGAAACATTACGCTGAAGGAAATAAAATTTGCCACAGAGAATGAAGGTAAAGCTAGTTCTTGTGGGCCTGATGTTTCTGTTTTTCAAGGGCAGAACCTTCAACATCAGTTTCAGTGACTGAAGAATTCATCTCACCTCAGGGCTGCAAATCCAAGGGCCATGTTCTTCAGAACAATACAACTTCTCCCTCTTATTCTTCCTCCCATCCCTATTTCTGTCTACATGGTGACTAGGGAAGCTCCTTGTCACTTTTTTCTTTTTAATATTGTAGCATGTGGACATGTATGGTTCAAGGACACATGGTAACATAGTTAACAGCTCATATTCAGAAAGGCAGAGGAAAAAAACATCTAAAAACACAAAAAATTTTCAACCTGTGTTTCTCTTCTTTTTGGGGGTGAGGGGATTTTTTCTGTTTTTTTCTTTCTTTTTGGCTTTTTATTTGTTTGTCTTAAAGAGTCAAGGAAGCTTTGGAGTAGGCTCCAGATTCTGTAAAATGATGGACTCTCTGGTTCTGCTGGGAACAGTCACATGTAAATAGCTCCAAAATTATTCTTGGATGAGGACCATGCCCCCAGAGGAGCACACTCTGAGGTATGGCACAGGGACCACACAGTGCAGGAGGACATGGGCCCTCCTCCCTGGGGAGTCACTCCCTGTGGCCAGAGCACAGCCTGCCTTTGCAGTGTCAGGAGGATGTGCCAAGGGCTGTGATGTCCCACCTCTCACAGACTTGCCTGCCCAAGTTTGGATTGTAGCACAATGCTTATCATTTTAGGATAACTCTTTTAGACTTACATCTCCTTGAATTTCTGGCACAAACACTTTTTTCTTGCCTTCACAAGAGTAGTGCAGTTCCTAGTTAATTATTAAGCTATAAGGATATGGGAAACAAATGTTCAAATTCCTCCTGATAGATACCACATCTGCCACCTCCCAAGAGCCAGCCCTAAAGAGCAAGTTATAAATTATTTGACATACTCAATGTCCCTGTGAAAGCTGTTCCACTTAATGTAAAACATTCTAATCCTACATACATTCACTAGGAAATGGGACCCAGGTTCTGTACCTGTCTCCACCTCTCTTTTTTTTTTAATCTCACACCCCCATGACTCAAGTCACCCCTCAGGCTCCCCCAGGTGTTTCTACTTACCCCAAAACTGGTCAGTTTTATAACGTGGAGATAATCAAGCAGAAGACAACAGCTCTCCCAACCCTTGCTACAGCAGCATTGCTGGTATCAGATACATCAGGAATTGTGTCTTCTGCTTAGCATGCTGTCCTTAGTGTTTTTTCAACATTTTAGAGTGCAATCTCAAACACTGGTTGAGAGAAGTATTGGTTCAGGGTGGCATAGCTGCCTCCATCTAATAATCCTTTCTGCAAAACAATGACATAAAAAAAAAAAAAACAAAAAACAAACAAACAAACAAAAAAAAAAAAAAACCACAAANCCTCAAAATCTGCCTTACTTCTTTATCTGAGCCTAGAGCATTTCTGGTGCTCTCTATCTGTGCAATGCCAATCTTGCAGCTCCTCTTGAGTCAAGGCACAGCACTGGCAGGTGCATGGGTACCTGCAGCTTGCCCACACTGAAGCCTAAGTCACAGATGCAACCAGGAGCACCACATCTGCAGGGTCACAGCAACTTTGTCACCTGGAAATAGCCTGGAAATAATTTGTCTCTTGGGGAATGCAGCAGGTGAATTTAAGACTCAGCTGCTTGCCAGTTTGACTCTGCCAGCTGAATTCAGCTCTCTGATTTGGGCCATGGGAAAAGGGGAGGGTTAAAAAAGGGTAGCAGGTCACTTTGTAATACAGTAACTAGTTTTGAATACTAAGCGATTCAGTCAATTGTCTTAATTTCTCTACTTTGGAAAACACCCATAACTGAGACCTAAAATTCAATTGTTATTTCTGATTTTTATTTAAAGAATTGACTTATCTTGCTACATTGACATGATAATTTGCTGATTGGCTGCACTCATTTTATAACCCATATAATTAATTTTGAACCATTAGGTTCAATTTTAATTGACATTGATTTGATAATTAAATATAGTTCTTAGCTACTCTAGTCCAGTCCTAGCAGCACGTTTGGTTCTTTGCTATTAATAAAGTTTGCAAATCTGTTTTCCTTTTTCAGACTACCAACTCAGACTAAATGTCTGAAGAATATAAGATAAATTAGATGGTTCAGCTAATGACCTACTTACCTCAATCTAAACTTTTTGTCTCCTTCTCAAAGGGCAATCAAATGATGTAATGATATGCAAAGATTTAAAAATTCCAAGGCACTCATCATGAGGTAAAACTTGCTTCTAACCCAAAATAAAAAGTTAACTTAATCTTCAAATGAACACATCTCATTTGCTGCTTACAGAGCTGATTATACTCCTACTACAGCCAGTATGATTTTACTACAGATATTAGCCCTAAGTCCTCCAGTCCCTCCACACACCTCAATCTTTCCTATGCAAGAGCTGTTTCTGACATGCACTTCATGCTTTGTTAAAGTTACTTTATAAAAACAAAATAATCCAGGAAACACGTGCTACTTTATATATGATATTTATGCTGTATTAGCAAATCCTGCATCTGTATGAGGTTGTACCTCCTTAAATTCATTGGCCTGCCTTTTTTAAATTTTATTTCCACAGTATGTCTTAATAATGTAGAGGCCACAAAGTATTCTATGTGTTCTAACTTGTATCAACCCAAACCACATTTAAATAAGCTTCCTAAAGTTCCAGAAAGAGACAGAATCTAGTGATGAAGATCACACCCTAATAAATGTATTACATACCAAAGGTGCCATGTCTGACCTGTAAATCAAGGTACTTGTACATAAGAGATCTCCTCTGGTCATCAGTCATGCTTCAGAAATACAGTCATGAAGCAGATAGATGATTTCACTAATAATGGCACTGCACTACGAAAAGCATGCCTTCCTTCTGATTTAGATAAGATTTATTTAAATCTTTGTGAGTACCTGATGCTGAGCAAGTGACTTGTCTTAAGGTCAGCTCTTATGGAAACAAAGCATGACTAAAAAGGGCTACCAAGACTAATCCTAGTAACTGACAGTGGATTAAAACCTGAAATAACAGCAAAAAGAAAAAATAAACATAGCATAAGTTTAACAGTATGGGCAAGCCTAGGCTTCTGCTGAATAGGATGAGTTTGGAAGGTCAAGGAAAATGAAGGTTCTTTCAGTGTGATTAGGCTGAATGTGTTCAAATGCAAACTGCAGTATGGATGATTACTTATCTTGTCCAAGACAGGGGCTCATTTAAACATTTTGGTATGCTTAAATGGTATTTAGAATTAACTTATACTAAGGGCAGTCAAGACAGCCTGCCACTGACAGATAACAACTTCTTAAAATTCTTGAATGAGCCACACCTGGTCTTCCCTTACTGGCCAAGCTACAAAGGTAGAGCTTTTGTAAGACCTTTCCAGGAGAAACGTCAAAACTGGAGTAAAGATACACAAGAGTTATTAGGGCATACACCTCATTTTTTAGTGGCATAAACATTGAACATGTTATTAAGATGATTTTTTTTTAGCTTTAGGCCCATGTGTTTACAGAAAAATGGGTACATCACTTCCATTTGCTTTAGCATCATTTATCTGAGAAAGATACTCTAGAATATTCCAGAGAGAGCAGGGTGACTTTTCACCAGCTCAATTATCCTTTACATTGCTCTGGAAGTGCAAAAATTCTCTAGAATTCTAAAAGAACCCAGACTCACACATTGATTTTGCTGCCTATTTAAAGCACTAAACCCCACTACAGCTTAGCATTATTAGTAGCAAGGATCCTGTTGGCCTGACCTAGCAACAGTATAATCCAACAGTACAGTTGCCTATGCAACATATTCTTCAACTACATCAGACACTTTCAGGCCCGATTACTGGCAACAAAGCTAACTAACTGGGTTTAATTTGGAAAATTGGTCTCTTTTGTACTGGATTAATTATTATACATGTCAGTAACAACATACTTGAAAGGTTGAAATTCCTAAGTTGAGACTGATAACCTGGCAGGAATTGGTTCCACTGCTTATTAATAAATCCGTGTGTAGCTGCCACTGCAGTCATCACTGAAACCTGAAGAAAGGAGCAGCTCTCTAGCCTGTGCAAGACTCAGGCTGGTGACAGCCACAGATTTCCAATGTGCTTTGCCAAAAAGGTAACTGTCACAGTCATCATTTCTACTTCACAGGCAGAGAGGGGAGGACGCAAAAGGATGTGGTGTCCCAAGATGCTGATACAAGCAAACACAGAGTCAGGCAGAGAACTGGGTTTCTGAATACTGGCTTTTGGCTACTGGTTCCCAGTGAGAGCTATGCTTCTGCTGCTTCACTGGAGACCAGCAGCCAACAGCATAGCACTGAACACATGGTTGCTAACCCATTTGAATAAGCCTATTCTACTCCATAGGTTGGCCATGGTATCTGTACCAATGACAGAATCTTTGGACTTCCTTAGTCATCCTTCAGCAAAGTGCACCACAGTAGTCAAGCCCAAAAATGCATGGATCAGAGGGTCTAAATCCTCCTCTATCAGGGAGGAGTGCACTGTAAGGCTGGAATATGTCCTCAAGAGGACTTGTTTAAATAGGAGTTAAAAAGAGACACATCACCAGCACCTGCTTTTGACGGGGTTTGTGGGTATCAGAGTCCTGTAGGGTGAGCATTTTGCTTGTCAGGTGAGCATTTTGCTTTTCCAGTGAGCAGAGCACTGAGTGAACAGCTGTGTGCAGTGACTGCATGCACTACGCAGTGCCTTTGGGGGAAAAGGAGCCTGGGCTGGGTGCAGCAGCATTCAGACAACACCTGCCATCACACTTCAGCTGTTCTTCACAGTGCTTTAGAGCAGCTTTCTTCTCCTGGAGCCTACACCCACCCTGTGTCTGCCATGTCAGGGTGAGCAGTTGGGAAATGCCTGGCTCTGCCAGCTGCTTTTAGGTGAATTGTTTCATTTCTGCCAGACCCAGGGCAACTTTCCTGCCTGATGGTGGGCTTCAGAAAATGGAAGAAATAATAAGAGGTATTTGGAGAAACATGAGGGAAGAAGAGTCACATGGAAAAGGACCCTACTGATCTCTTCAACTCCCTAACAGGAGGTTGTAGCCGGGCGAGGACCGATTTCATGTCCCAAGTAGCAAGTGATGGGACTAGAGGAAACAGCCTCAAATTGCACCAAAGGAGATCTAGGTCAGGTTTGTTGGGAAAATTCTTTCATGGAAAGGTTGTCAAACATTGGCACAGGCTGCTCAGGGCAACGGTGGAACCCTCCTGAAGGGTTCAAAAACCATAGCGACGTGACCCTCGGGGACACAGTTTAGCGGTGGCCTTGGCAGTGCTGGGGGAACGGTTGGACTCAGAGATCCTAGAGGTCTTTTCCAATACAAGTAATTCTGTGATTTCCAGATACGTATATTTTTTAAAACACGAGCGTTAGTGACTTACGAAAGATATTTTAACAGTTAAAAACGCAAACGTAACAACGCAAACACACGTATACAAGCGCCTCCGCGTGAGTCCAGCGGGAACGCCACGCTCCAGGGGAAGGAGGGAAGAGGCGGGGCGGGGCAAGGAGGGGAGGGAGGGCAGAGCTGCCCAGCCCGCCCTCTGTTCCTGCCTCTCTCCCTCCCGCCTTCGGGCGGCCGGGTGCGGCGCTGCGTCTTCTGGCAGCCGAACCGGGCCGTCCCCGCGGCGGCCTTCGCCTTCCTCCCCTTCCCGGCGGCGGGGCTGGGGCCTGCCCGCGGCCCCGGGAGGAGATGGAGGCGGCGGCGGCAGGGCCGGGCGGCGGCGGCGGCCGG
>VZTT01045336.1:6553-25958 GCA_013400855.1 Buphagus erythrorhynchus
CTCAACATTGTTCTAATGAGATGTGATAGGTGGTTTGGAGTAGGAGCTGGGCCAAGGAGCGGAGGGATCGCTTTATTGTGTGCTTGTTTTTCTTTTAAAATTCAGTGATCTGGCTACTCTTCATTTTCACTTTAATGCTTCTTATTATTTTGTTTCTAACCTGTCCTCTGGATCCAAATCAGATCCAGTCTCCTTCCCCCTTCCAAGCATTCACTGCAGAATGGAAAGGGGGAAAATTCAAGGCTTTTATTTTTAGACTAGTGACAATTTTGAAGGCCAGAGGGAATGAGCCTTTTGGACAATTTATTTCGATTGCTGGACACCACAGACCATAGAATTTCATGCAGTGATTTGTCCATTTCGTATGGGAACTGGAAAACACTTTCTGGGAAACCACCCAAACATCCAAATCTGCAGGAGCCATCACAGCCTTGGGCACACAGACTTAATGGGTGAGTCTCACCCCTACAAGATGTGCCAAGTTTTTTGCCTAGAACACTTTCAAGTCCCAATTCAAGGCATTCTAGCTTGCCATAACTTTAGAAGATGCTTTGTGATGGGATGTGCTTGTCCTGAGTGGTACCTGCAGACTGTGGTTGGGGCTGTGGCTCCTAAATTTCATTTGAGAAAACATTTGATCTGACCTGTTATCTTAAGAGTGCACAGATGTCAGCTGAGAGGCAGGTGGCATTGGCTCACAGGGACACAGCAATCTTCAGCAGAGGCTACCTTTGTGTGAGACCAGTCTGCAGCCAGACCAGCTGACAGAAATATCCCAAAACTGTGCACAGAGGCAGAAACTGCAGAGTCAGGCTGTAGTTTCAGATGAGAAACAGGGGGGTTCCTGGTGCTTCTCTACATGAAAGCCTTTCCCACCTTACTGCTGCCCATAGGGAGGAGTGTGTGATTGTAACCCAGCCTTTACCATCTGCACCATTCCCCATCAGGAATCATAGCTGGAAAAAGGCAGCTGAAAGAAGCAAAGCAGTGGAGAGTCACTTCCCAGGCTGGCTATGAGCTCAGAAGCCATTGCCCATGTCACATGTTGGAGCTCAGGGCAACAGGCTGAACCTTCTGGGTGGATCTCAGGGCTTCCCAATGCTGGCTACAGGCATGGAGGTCTAACAGAGGACCTGGCAAAAGCCCAGGGTGGGACAGGCCAGCTCTACAATGCAGACACAGTTTAAATCCCTCTCTAGTTTCCCCATAGACAGAGTAAGCAGCTTTCACTATCAGATCCATTTTTCAGATCCTCAATGACTTATATAATTTTTTTCTGAATCTATTTACCCCACGACATCCTTGAAGTTCACCAGATCTGCAAGGCAGCAACAGCCCCTCTAATACAAATACAGATGCAAGGCCATCTCCAATACACTATTTTCCTGCTTATTGCTGAGAATTTCTCCTGATGGGTGTAGGCACATTTTTTATCTGTGGTGTTTCAACTGATGTCCACTATCCACACAACATCTTTAATGTGTGGATGGGCTCATTCTTCCATTATCCCATTGATGTTAATTGAGAAACAAATCACCTGTTTCAAAACCTTTTTGATTTGTGCTGAAATCTAATTTACTCCAACCCTTCACCATACAACTGAGTGTCTCCAGACATTCCTCTGCACAGATTACCTCTCCCAACAGAAACACAATGAAGCAATCACAGTTCTGTCCTCCACCACCCAACCTCATGGCTCTGATGGGGAGAATGCAGTTGAGACCTGGAGAGGAGAGTGCCAGAAGAAATGAGAGGCTCTGGATGCAATCTTGGGGCCTCGTATGTTGACATGAGTTCCAAGTTTTGCTTCCCCTGTAATTGTTACCCTGATGTTTATATTTTCACTTATTAAATCTGTGTCATGTAATAAAATGTGTTATAAATTAAAGGCAGAATAGGGTTTTTTTCATCTGCTCTCTGCTCCATGTCAGCATCAGGATGTTGCATTATGGAGCCTTTCCTGGTTCATCAAGCCTCTTGCTCCATTATGTCAAAAGTGAAACCAGTGAAACACTCCCTTGTTATTAACTGTTAATGTCTGATCTTTTAGAAAAATTTTTTTTTTTAAACACAGTGCCCCAAAATTGAAATCAGAGCTGCAGCACATTAGCAGCTGTTAACACATCTCCCTGAGCTTGTCCACCAGGCATGGAGCACCAGTTCCTTCTGCCTGCAGCTGAGCACCCAGCTCTGTTTCGAATGAAAGCACAGCTCAACTTCAAAGTGGGCATCCAGAGCAAAGCTTCCTCAGCACCAGAGGTGTGGACAGGCCCTCACCAAGAGGCATATCAGTCTTGACATCCAGATCCCAGTGAGGTTTCCCTAGGAGCTGATCAGGATTTGCATGAAAGCAACAAATCAAGGGAAAGGCTTGCTGGGATTTACGTGCTGGAGTTGAGCGTTATCTGTTGACTTAGCACAGATTTCCACTCTCAGGTCCTTCCTGACTGGTTTTCCTCAGCTTTACAGAGATAGGACCTGAGGGAAAGACATGAAGCTGTGTCAGGGGAGGGTTAGGTTGGAAATTAGGAAAAGGTTCTTCACTCAGAGGGTGATCAGGCACTGAACAGACTCCCCAGGAGAGTGGTCATGGCCCCAAACCTGCCAGGGTTCAGAAACTGTTTGGAAAATGCTCTCAAGTCACAGGGTTCTTGGTGTTGTCCTGTGCAGGGCCAGGAGTTGGAATCGATGATCCTTATGAATCCTCTCCAAGTCAGGGTATTCTGTGCTCCTATGGACAACACAAATATTTCCCATGTCTGTGGGTCCCCTGTGGAGGTGCTGTAGAAGGGTGGCTGGCTTGGGTGGCACCTTAGGAAGGGAGCTGTCTCCTCAGGAACTTCCATAGTGAAGGCACTTGTTGATATTTGAGTGATCATGTGTCCCCACTGAAATCTCTACAGAGTTTAAACAGGGTGCCAGCACCAGAATTTCTTCAGGAGCTGAATAAAGCTGTCAGCTATCTTTAGGAAGCTCAGGAGACCGTGGAAATAAATATTAGGACATAATTGGTAGCATCTCAATAGAGATTTTTTATATGCTTAAACTACATGTTGTGCCTGGATCCTAACTCAGATCTGAGTACTGATCAGACTGTGGAAGTCCTAAATCCACACTGCAATAAGTTCCTGCCTAGGCTGTGAAAACCTTGAGCCCTTGGGAAAGCTGACTTGCTTCTCATGTTTAGTTTAAAGCACAGGTGCATTATAGATGAGAGGGGCTTGGGAAGATGCTGCTAATTATTTCTGGACTGCTGTCCCTCAGCTGATATCAAGTTCCAGGAATGATGGGGAGAGAAAAGGAAACAATCTTTTCTCCACTTTGACCTGTTGTCAGGGCCCAACTTCAGGTGGTGGTGGCACCAAGACCTAGAAATACAGGGAAAGAGGATGAAGATTTCTCTTTCCTTCATCTTTTGTGTCTCTGTGCTCTATTCCAGCAGCACAGCTGATACCAGAAGCCAAGACTGCAGGGAGGTATAACCACAAGATGTGGCTATGAGCTGGGCTGCTGGGACCTGTGCTTTACTGCACAGGAAAGAACAGAAAATTCATTGATGACTTAATAGATTCACAGTGAAATTTGATATATGAAAAAGCTGTGTCCATTCCACATCACCTCTGAAGAGGCAGCGACCCATACCATTCCTGGAGGACAGTGTCATCCTTCTCTGCCTGGCCTTGAACACTTCCAGGGATGGAGCATCCACAGCTTCTCTGGACAGCTTATTCCAGTGCCTCACTACCCTCACAAAAAATAATTTCTTCCTAATATCCCATCTAAACTTGATTGTGATCTGAAGAACCACTGAGCAGCAAAGGGGTCACAGGATTACCTGTTCATTCAGCTGCAGACTCCTATCATATACACACTGTGCACAATGATTTTTTTCTCTTCCATCCCTGCAGATCTAATTTTGGATCTGAGATGCAAGGAGTTGCCTCCTTTCCCATTGCATTATTATCAAAAGTGATCCAATAGAATAAATGATACCCTTATTTTCTATGTACCTTAGGGCCATGGAATGGAACATTCAGGGATGCGTCCAACTCATTAAACTCCAGTGGATTTGATTAGAAACAAGTGAAGGGAAAATGAATAATTTTATTGACTGCACAGGGAGTGACAGGCAGCTCAGTCTGTCTTAAATATGCTTGTTCTGCAAGCCTTGGAAACGTGGAAGCCAGTGGCTCTGAATACGTACAGGGGGAGGAATTCAGGCTAAGAAAATGCCATTTCCTATTAGCTTTTCAGTGTAAGAATCACAGCATGGGAGAAAAATATCTGCCTCTAAATCAGCAGAAAAAATTCCATTGGAGCTTAAAATGAATCTGAGCTGTGAATCTGGGATGCTGGGTATGGAGGAAGAACAGGTTATATAAGAATTTATATTAAAGCCAGTTAAATGTGTCTTCCAGTGCCCAGACAGTGATCAGAAATGCATGGTTTTAAATTTGTGAAGGAAAATTCAGCAGGTACTGCTATAATCAGGGTCTGGGTTTAAGCGCCCCTATATTTATGCAAAACAGAAATGCGGTGTTTCCAGGTAAAGCTTAATAAAATTTTAAAAAACAGGAGACAAAGCTGAGCAAAGTGAGGCTAGTATGAGTTAGAGACACTAGAAGAGACACAGAGAAGTCAAAGGCCTTTTTTTCTGCTCCTTTTGATGCATTATTCTTCAACCATAAAAAAATAATAGGGAAATTCCTCCTCTCAGGGAATTTTTATGGAGAAATCTGAATGTGGTCTTGAAAGAAACTCCAAGTTTAAAAAAAAAATAAAATAAAAAACTGGGGAAACCTGAGAAGTTAAGGGCAGTAAATCAACAGGAGTTGATGATCTTCACCCAAGGGTATAGAAGGAAATGAAGTGTGAAATAGCAGAGATCTGAGTTTATGCAATAAGGGACCATTCCAGAAGCCACTGAAATCAATGGAAAGACTCTCCATATTTGTCTGAAAACTGGATCAGACCTTTCCAGATTAATTCAGAAAAACAATGAGTGCCCACAGGAAGCTGTCCATCACCCCCTCAGGCCAGGTGTGGGGAGCACAGTGGCATGAGGAGGGCTGTGCTGAGCAGGATCAGCCAGACCAGGAGCACTCCAGACCGCATGGAAAGCTCCCTGTAATTAGAGAGCTCCAGCTCGGCCAGTGCAGTGCAGCTCCTGGGAGCTGGCCCTGTAATATTGAGAATGATACACGGCAGAGTGAGCACCCAGCCAAATCCTGCCACCCACATGGCTCTGTGGATGCTCTCCAGCCCTGCCCCATCCCAGTGGCATCACCAGGTTCACAGGACCCAGGACCACGGGTGGCCCTTGCAGCTCCCACGGCTTGCAAGGTGGGGTAGATCTCAAAGCTGCTCTTTCTTCCCCAAAATCACCGCTGGCAACCATTTGTCACGGCTAAGGACAACATCTCCTGCTGCTTGGAGATAGGGCCTCTGCACAGGCCATGCCTTATGGACAACTTCAAGTTTCCAAAGCAGCGTGAGTGCGGAGCAGGGGCCAGAGCTGCCTTTGCAGACACCGGGAAGCAAACACTCCCTGCTGCCAAGGATTTTACTTTATTGTCATTTGAGTTGGCTCCTTCGGCCCGAGTCGCTGGCGGTCTCGCAGTAGCAGGAGCTGAGCAATAATAGTATTTCCAGTGTGCTCACCTCCAAGCAAGGCCTTAACTGCTGGGAGAACAGGATGAGGACAGTTTGTATTGGCTGTTCCTTCTCTCTTTCTCATCAGACTGTGATTCAAACTAGCATCAAACTACAAACTCCATCACTCACGTCCCCCCTGTGGATTTTCCATGTTGGCTCCTCAGCAAGTGGGACTAGACTGCCATTCATCAGCCCTTGGAGGTGCTGAGAGGGTCTTCTCATCTTGGAAATTTTGAATCAAAGTCATCCACCAGCTTTTCAACAGTCCCATGACTTTGCTACACAGGGGCTGGGAATTGATGTATTTTTCTCTGAGAAGATTTTTTCAGGAAGCTTGCAAAACCTAGACTCACCAGGCTTTTCTCAGTTAAATATGTGACACTCCCTGAAACTTTCCTCGTGCTCAGAGATATGCAAAACAAATCAAGGCAAGTGTCTGGAAACAGGGTAATGTTACAGAGTTCCAAAATCACCCCCAAAGTCATCAATGTACTGTCTGAAACTGCCTCTAAGTGTGCTGTTAATATAGCCCCTGACTGCAGAGATCTAGGGCTCTTCTCCATTTGCTGCTTTGAGAATGCCAGGAGATCCTCACTCACCATGTTCTTCCTTAACATTGGCCTCCACATTTCCAAAATACTCCTTGTTCTAATTTGGAGGGAAAGTCATACCACTGTGAAGCAAGAGTGTTTTCTTACTTTTCTGGGAGCCAGGAGTCTTTACCTGGAATTAAAACAAGTTGTCTTGCATTTAGTTTCCTAGACTATTCTAAAAAGTAAAGAGAAAATGAGGCATTTCTTATGGTAAATAATACTTCAGTCAATACCTTACCCTGATTAGGCATCAGTCCTCACAACTTGAAGAGAACTTGGAGAGAAGGAAAGGACTTATCATTGTTGCCCTGGTTTTTTCTTCTGTGGCTGGAAATAGTTTTACGAGACAGTGGAATGAAAGGTCAGTTATTGCCTTGTTAGTTTGATGATGGTTTTCTACCTCATAACAAAAAAGGGTAATGAAAATTTACACCACTAGACACAGTCTTGAAGTTTCCAGGATTTTTTGGATTAAATTAGTGAGCCTGTTTGATGAGAAAGAAGCAGAGACTTCATGCAGTCCATTGGGAATTAGGATGAAATATTTACAGTGTTGTTTTGTGTCTGGCTGAGCTGCAGTTCATTTTCCCACAGCAGCCCTCACAGTGCTGGGCTGTGCATTGAGAGCTGGAAAGGTACTGAGAACACACCAGAGTTTTGGCTACTGTTGGGCATGGCTGGCTCAGCATCAGCTCTGTCTCCCCAACATTCCTCCCATCAAGAGGCTGGGATTGGGCAAGATCCTGAGGGAGCACAACCAGGACAGCTGCCCCAAATAATCCTAAGGGATATTCCATACCACAGGATGTCAGCTCAGATAAAAAAGCTAAGAAAAGGAGGAAGAGGGGACATTCATTTTTACAATGTCTGCCTTCCAGAGCAACTGCTCCATGTGCTGAAGCCCTGCTTCCCAGGAAGTGTCTGAACTTCGCCCACTGAAGGGAAGCAGAGAATAAAATTTTTGGGTTTTCCCTTTGCTTGTGTGTGCTCAAAATTTTGCTTTTGCTTCAGTAAACTGCCTTAACCTACAAGTAATTTTTCATCTTATTTTCTCTCCCCTATCCAGCTGGGAAGGGGAGTGATAGGGCAGCTTGGTGGGCCAAGGTTCACCCACCCCAGGTGCGTTTCTGGATCTGCAGAAATTTCCTTCCCCCTGGTTCATAACGAGAGTGGGGTGCAGTGTGCAGCTGGCAGTGTGATGGTTTCCCACCTGTGGAGTGGGATATCTGGATCCACTACAATCTCAGTCTTCAGACCTTCAAACCCACCATCCTACTCCCAGAACAAATCCCTGGACTGCAGGCTCTCATCTGCACCATGATGATGAGCCACAGACAGAGCTCTCCCCTGTGAGAGACTGCCCAAAGCTTCATGCACTGGCTCTTTTGGCACAAAAGATCTACTCAGATTCATCCAGAGAGCTTTCCAAGAGGGACAGCCCCCACATAGACCCACCAAGATCAAATATTCATAGAAAGCTTTCCAGGTAGGACAGCCCCTGGATAGACCCACCAGGAAGATTTCCCCAAAGCCAAGGTCTCCAGCTTTACAGAGTCTGTAGCTGTAGGCTAGGGAGTCATGCCAAAATTTCCAGACAGTCTCTCCTGGAGCCAAGAGCCTGGAAGAGTAGATACAATCTGGGCTCAGCTCCCAGGTCCACAGCAGGGAGCCTGGAAGCTTGGAGAAGCCTGGCCAGAGCCAGAGCTCTCCAAGCACGCTGGTTCCTTGCTGCAAGGCTGTGACTCAGAGCCTGAGCAAGGGGGACAGTCTCTAAGGCTGGGGAAACATCCCAAATGCCAGCTGTCCTCATCTAGTCCTAGCTGGACCAGATCATGACTTAGGGAGCTGTGTGCCAGTGGGATGGGGACTGTTGTAGTAGCAGGGCTTCAAATGGTCTCTTCTCTTAGCACTTGTTGGGACAAGGAAAATCCTGTGTCAAAAAAACACATTTCTATTCAGAACCCTCATGTTTCAGGAGCCTTGCAAGCAGAAATTTATTAGAATTTCAAAATACTCTTTGGGTTATGTCCAGCTTAGCCGGAAATCAAATTTAAAAGGTGTATAAATAAAAGTTGGAATTAAAAAAGTGAAAAAAGATCCCTAAAATTTTGAAACATTACCTTTTGCCAGAACAGTATCTGCTCTAGGCATTGATGGAAGGAATTGACTAATTTGAACAAAACAGCTTTTTCCCTACATGTTTTTAAATGAACTGATAGAGCAATCCAAAGACAGAAATGTGGGCTGGGTTCCTCACCAGTGTGTGAGTCCAGTTCCACAGACTTCTGGCAGGATTTCCTCAAAGCAAGTTATTCAAGAATGAGTGCAAAACCCACCAGCTAAATTATTCACAACTACAACCCCTGCTTTATTAGACTTCATTAGGAAAAAAAATAAAAGAGAAAAAGTATAATTTATTTTGACTAATCACAAATTCAAATCACTTCTCTAGAAAATGATATATAGAGCAAATGGCTCTAGTCAGCTTAATAAATTTTTGAAGGGAAGTCAGGAATGGATTTGGCCTCTTGGAGCTCTGATATCATGCTGGCCACAGTGCAATGGTTAGAGGAGTCAGAGATGCAACAAGCTGGATTTTTAGAAATCCCTGCTGGTGGAGACAGCTGTCTTTGGGACTGACACCCTCTGAAGTCTCACTCACACAGAAGAGTGTGTATTCACTTGATAAGTGGATGTGTTCACACTCTCCCCACTTGCTGCATTGGCTCTGACACGTTGTTATGTGGACACAGTGCTCAGCAAGCTGCAAAAAAATGCCTTTCAGATAAGGTGAGTCCTTCCCTGCTAAGCTCTGCATGGGTCTGGAAACTCTTCCCTTCACTCAGCAAGGAGGGATTAATGGTAGTGACTAATGAAAGGTGGGCAGGGCAGGCTTCCCTTCTTGTTTTTATGTTTAGAAGTTTTTCCTTCCCACTCTTTGACAGGTCTCCACCACAGTGAAAAATTGTATATTTAGTGGAAATGCAGGCTCCACCAGCAGAAAAGAAAGGAGATCTTGTGGGACAAACACAATACTAGGAGGCAGGAGATGTTAGTTCAGGTTCTGGCTCTCCTACAACCTGCCTGTATGATCCCTAACAATTCATCCCATACCTCTGTGCTTCTGTTCTCCTGGTAAATGAGAAAAACAAATTGCAGACTTCCTTCCTCTCTTCAATTTGTTTAGCCTGCAGGACTCCTTGGAGCAGCCCCTGTCTCCTGTTACACATTGATGCAGGGCCTTCCCCAACAGGTTGCAGACTCAGAGAAGATTCCTGAGTGCTACCGTAATAATGAGTCATTTACCCCCAAACTCCCTTAGCAGGTTATTGTAGATAATAAATAAGGGGAAGACTGACCTTTACTGAAAGCTGAAAACTTTCTGAAGGTTTAAAAATCAGAGCATGGCAGAACAGGAATGTCAATTCAGCTCCCTACAGAAAGAAAGACAATTATCTCCACTTCAGAGATCGAAAACTGGACAGCAAGAACAAATGATCATTTCCCAGTTCCCAATCCCCTGTGGAGTTTCTGGGAATTAACCATAAATCTCTGTTACAGAGCTCTTACTAACTGGATTTCTTCTTTGTATTTCAAAACAAAAAAAAGCTAAACATTTCTCCCACATTCCCAGCAAAGTCAGAATGAGAGGATGAAGTGTTTTTTTCCAGTCCTTCAATTATTTTTTGTTGAGAAATATTTACAAATTCTAAATTTAGTCAGTCGTGGGTCATTTTTTATTAAGAAAATGCTAATTTTCTTAATAGCCTTTTTAGTCCAACCACTGGGCTACTCTCCTATTACTCAATGAGATTGTGATTAACAGAAACACAGTTTGAAGTCTCACCTCACAATACAGGCTGCACAGAGAATGGATTGAAACCAGCCCTGCCAAGAAGGACTTGGTGGTGTTGGTGGATGAGAAGCTCAACATGAACTAGAATGTGCACTGGCAACCCAAAAGGTTCATCCTCTCCCGTGTCACAAGCAGCAGGGCAAGGAAGGAGATTCTGTCCCTCTCCCTGTCTGTGGTGAGATTCCACCTGGAGCTCTGCATCCAGCTCTGGGGGCCCCAAAGTATGCAGGACATACAGAGAGGCCATGAAAGTGCTCTGAGGGCTGGAGACAGACTGAGATTTGGGATTATTCAGGCTGGAGAAGAAAGGACTCAGGGGAGATCTTAGAGCCCCTTACAGTGCCTAAAGAGGCTGCAAGAGGGCTGGAGAGGGACTTTTTAAAATGGCATGGGGAAAAAAGGGGAATGGCTTTCAGAGGGCAGAGCTGAGCTATTAGGGAGAAATTATTCCCTGTGAGGGTGGGGAGGCCCTGGCACAGGGTGCCCAGAGAAGCTGTGGCTGCCCCATCCCTGGAAGTGTCCAAGCCCAGGGGCTTGGAGCAACCTGGGATAGTGGGAGGTGTCCCTGCCCATGGCAGTGGGAGGGAATGGAATGGTCTTTAAAGTCCCTTGCAACCCAAACCATTCTGTGATTCCCTGATCCTGATTCTATAGTAGAATGTGTGTATATTTCCATGCATGTCTATACATATACTGAAAAACTTATATACTCTGAATTGCAAATGTTTGTCAAGCACGCTAAACATTGTAAATGGGAACAGCTACTGCATTCTTTCCAAATACATGAATAGCCCTTGCTGAATAATATACATGAATCTTGCCTGTGTGCTTAGGCTTGTCCTGTAGATTAATTTCCTGAATAAGGCATCATCTCTGTAGGAGTCACAAGGCATCTTTTACACTGCTAGGTTCCACCACTATAATGTGGTCAGGAACTACGAATTTTTTAGGTACCATTCAGGGGGCATTTTATATGCATATTTCATGAGAAGAGGAGGTGGGAAAAATGTTTTTGGCAGACATTTGCCAGGATATGGATGCAATTCAGGAGAAGATGACTTTTTATAAAAGTAGTCAACTCCACTCAATTTAAACCATGGCTCTTGGGAAGCATTTAAAACACAGAGCTTTAATGGAGCTGCACTGTAAGCAGCACAGAGCAAACTGTCCAGAGTGTGTGTGTGTATATAAATATATATCTATATTTACATATAGCCAGATGCTCAAGGTCAAAGGCACAGAGGTAGCCCCTTGGAGACTGGAACTATGAAACAGTTTGCTGAGACAACTGGCTGTTCAGAGCCCTGCATCCCTGAGAGGCTGCTCCAAACTAGAATTTGTCCTTGGGGTGAACTACAAGCTTTAAGACACTGCCACAGCACCCATGGCAAGGCACATCTGAGGAGATCAGGCAGCAGATGCAGAGAAAACAATGGTGCAAGTCGATTTGGGTTTAAAGTGTAAAGTCAGCTATCCCTGTACAGCTGCTCAGGACCTTTCCCACCAGGACACCTCCTTCCCAAGGAGCTCTGATCAAAGCTCTGATCCTTACAAATGGTGCACACACAGCTATGTGCTCAGCATAGGTGCAAAAATCCATCTGTGTCTCGAGGCAGCACCTCGTGAGCAAAACTGGGGGGAGAAAATCCCTTGTGTAAAAGGCACAGTGCTCAGTGAGAGCACTCAGGAGTATCTGGTGCATGGCATCAGACAGGACTTGGGGATGGCATCGAGAGCTGGGGGAGCTCAGCCTGGAGAAAAAGAGGCTGAGGAGAGACTTCATTGCTCTCTTCAACTCCCTGAAAGGAGAGTGTAGAGAGGGGTGGTCTCTTCTCCCCATTAACAAGTGACAGGATGAGAAGAAATGGCCTCAAGCTGCACCAGGAGAAGCTTAGATTAAATATTAAGAAAAAATTTTTCATACAAAGGATTGGAAAGCATTGAAAAGGGCTGCCCAGGGCAGTGGTGGAGTCACCATCCCTGGAAGTGTAGCCCTAAGACTGGCTTGGTTGGTCAGAGAGTGGTGCTGATAACACCAAGGTATGGGTGCCAATCCCCCATGGGAATATATTCACCCCAGAGTTGGACTCCATGACCCTTGTGGGCCCCTTCTAACTCAGACTAGTCTGTGATTCTGTGAAAAAATGTGTAGATGTGGCACTCTAGGATGTGGTTTAATGGCATCATGCTGGTGCTGGTTTCACAGTGGACCTTGATGGCATTGGAGGTCATTTCCAGCCTTGGGGGTTCTATGATTCCATGACAGATGAAATCAGTCTTGTCTTCTTAAGGTAGTCAGTGGAAACCAGAGGGAAGGAGAGGCACAGACATTTCATCACCAAAACAGAGGGAATGACTCCTGAGGATACTGCAAGGCTACAGCAACTCTCATAATCCAATCCTCCTGACCTCCATGTCCAGATCTGCCCCAGGCACCTGGCTTTTGGCCTGGCCCTGAGCAGACTTAGCTTTGCCTTTCACAGCATTTACTATGCAGTCAAAAGAAAGACATGAAACAGCTTGGCAGTCTGAATACATTATTAACAGATTAATGTGTTATTAACAGATTTTGGAAATAAGTAACCTGAATATAGTTCCAAAGCCTCTATTTGCCCTGCCTAACTTTAGGCACACAACGGAGCCACAAAATTAGTAGCATAATTGCCTTCAACTACTCTCTAATTGAAGAGACAGGCACAGACAGGTGATGTGACTCTTAACTGGGCTGGAGGTTTTTGCTCTCTTCTTTTCCTCTTTTCAGTGGAGTATTTTGAATGATCTTTATGTGATCATTCCTCATTTCAGCCTTCTTGAACTTCCCCAGCCCTGCCAGAAAGTACATCTTGGATGCTCTGGGCTATTTCTTTAGAGATTCATCTCTCTTAAACACTTGGACTTATTTTCAGCTCTTCTCCAATCATCACCTTCATTAATGCTCTAGATCCAACCCAACCCTTTCCTAACTCTGACCAAGTCCAGTTTAACCTCTGTTATCAAATCCAACTGTAATTTTTGTGTGGTAATGATTTAGCAAATCTATTTTGTCTGAGTTGCTTCCCTGAAAGAACTGGGATTAAAATTCTCCATTACCAGAAGGTTAAATACACTGCAGGTCAGCCACATATCCTCACTTTGTGGGGTATTCCCCCCCCCCCACAAATTCACTCTCAAAAGATAGTGAAAGCAAGTTCATAGGAAGAGAACAGATAAGTATATTATTAAAATAAGCTGTTAGGATTTGTCCTGTACAGCTTGAGCTCGTTGGTGAGAGCTCCCACCAGCCCCCTCCAGGAGCAGTCAGAAACCAGAAAGCATCTGCCTTGGGACCAGCCAGTCGTGTCTCCATCCGATGCTGGCGCCTGTCCTGCTGAGAAAGGGGGCTTGTCTTCACTAATTTCATGATGTCACCATTAGAGGAGTGGGAAGCACTATTTCCATGAATAATAATATGCCATGAAGGGCAATCAGTGCTCAAGAGCAACGTCCTTGATTGCTGTCCAGCCAAGTAACCCAAAGAGCTCTCTCCTCACTGCGTAGGAAAACGAGTTATTGATTTGCACATTGTTGCAGAGGGCAGTTCTTAATCATAATTAAGCCACTGTGAAAAGTCAAAGCATTCAAATCATGCGAGGGCTTTCACCATTGCAATCTGGCATCCATATGTTCAATGGCAACTCAAACAGACTGCTTTAATTTTTCTGTAGGTTTTGGGTTTTTTTTCCCTCTGAAGACTCAATATCATTTACCCCTTTAAATATGTCAGTTCTGTGATTTTGGATATGCAGCCCCATATTGTCTTTCAGAAGGCTAAGTTAAAACATAGCACTTTATTTTGATGCACTGTATAATAAGAAATCATTTCTTTAAGAAAAATAAGGCATGACAGTCACCATTGTGTTGTGAGATATTCCCACAAACTTCCATATTTCAATCTCAATATGGGTTGCTTCAGAACCTGACCAAGTTGCTTAAGTAAATTCTGAATAAAAGTAAGAGGAGCCAAAGATACTTTTAGTTGATTGTTAATCTAGGGCACTGAATATATCCTTCAGATATTTCCAGGCATTGCTCAAATATTTCTAGCTGAAAGGTTTAGTGTTCATGTTCATCTTGGGTTCGGTTAAGAAAATTTGAAAAAAAAAATCTAACAAAAATCTCCTCCTGAAGAGAGTCTAAAAGCAGCTGAATTTTGGCAGTGAAGATCAGTCCCTCTCATAAAGGAAAAAGAGCTAATGAGTGAAAGAGGGGGTTCAAGTGCAAATGGGCTTCTCTTGGCCTGGAGTGTATTTACTATAAAAAATATATGTATTTTTCAAAATTTCAGATAGCTGAGGTCTGAAATCATCTTACAGTGAGAACAGTAGCAAAATACCTTGGTGGTTTTAGGGGAGGGGACAACCATTGTATGCAAGGGTTAAGACTCTTCCTGACAGAAGGAACAGGATCCCTGAAACTCTGCACCCCAAGTGCCTCCATATGCAGGCCATGGGAATGAAGGAGCTCCTCTAGCTGGTTCTCCCATCCTAAAGAAATGTCTAAGCCAGGCTCAGAAATCACTTCCTGGACACTCCAGTTTCTTTCCACTGTCTCTTAAGTGATCACAGTGTGTCTAGGTTAGATGGACAGAGCTATGCCAGAGGAGTTAGATGATCTGAATCCCATCAATGGGGCAATATTTAATTTCTCTCTATTGGACATATCAACTTTTTATCCAAATCTAAAATGGGAAAAAACTCCAGGAATTTTTTCAGCGATTCTGGAGTACAAAGTAGAACTGAAGATGACATCGTGTATTACATGTATTACAGAGGAAAATGTGTCTTAACTTGTCTGAAAATCACTGGAATACATCAAATTCATCAGTTCTGCTTTGGGCCTTTCTGCCCTGCTTTCCTTCAGTTCCCAAATACCTCCCTAGATGTCCTGCAGAGCACGTACCCCAGGTCCCTGGCTTGGAGAGCTAGCCAGCTTTTCCTCAGCAGCACATCACTCAGCAAATCCAGTAGGAAACAGGAAAACAAATGTCATTTTTTTTTGTATATGCTCTTGAATCCCATCCCAATGAGGATCTTCTATTGCCTTTATAAGCTGTGTGAGCAGGGCTGAAATAAGGTCATTGAAAGGATAAGAAAATAGAAATTGTTACCTTATGCCAGCCTAAAAGCCCCTGAAATTTTATTATATAAAAATGCTAAAATGTGAGGAGATCAGGGATACCTTCTCAATGCAAGAGAATGTTTAGTGATCGAAAGTGTCTACAACAAAGGGGAGAGTTTTAAATCGTCTCAGACTACATTTGAATGGGTAAAATAATAAAAACTTGCCACATTCACCATCAGTTCCTTAGAAAGTAAAAGTGGGAAATTTCAGTAATGTGAAACCCTGGGGCCCTGAGGGATTGAAGAGCCCTGAAATAAACTTAAAACCCAAAACTCAGTTCCTCAGGTAGGACCCATGGCAGTGTCTGTTTAGAGAGTGTTGCTACGTGACACCTCTCCAGTACATCCCCAGCTCTTCATGGAGATGAACTTCACAAAATAAAACCCTCTCCCTGGAACAAAAAGGAGAGAGCACTTAACATAACCACACAAATTCCTGTATTTATGGTGGTGCCAGCCTGACTTAGATGATGTCTTCATGGCTCTCCAGCAGCTGCCAAACCATGTGTTTCACCACAAGAGCCCTTTACAGTGGTGTATTGGCATGACAGAGTTTTCCAGGATAGATTGGAAGCACCACCTCTTCCATAAGGCCTCAGCCTTGCAAACATTGGAAAAGCAAAGCTGAAAAAGCCTTGTTCTCCTGAAATCCCTAAGCATATAACATTATGCACTACTCCAGCATGGATAACCAAATTGCCTTCCTAATTTCCTCATGTGAAGCCCAAGCAACCCATGGAAAGAGAAAAGCCTCCTCCTGTGTCTTCATAATTAATTACATTTGTTAAGCCTGCTTTAGCAAATTAATTGATTTGATATGACTTAGAAGGACAAAATTTTCCACTTTCTTTTGGCATTTTACTGCCATGCTGCCACATCTAAAGGACTCACAGAGGGCAGAGGAGTTAAAATGAAGGACAGCAGAACTGGCAGCTCCTCTGGCTTCCCATTCCCTGCAAAAACAAGAACCATTCTGCATGGCAGAGTCCCCTGTCTTACCCCCAGCCCAAAATACTATGAATAAGGACCACAGTTCTCTGTTCGCTCAGGAATGCCAGATATGAAACCACAATCAAGCTTCGATCTCTTCAGCACAGCATGTTCCACATGCCAATCTACGTTTGTTGAAAAAAAAAAGATTCTGCTGGAATAAGTTTCTATTATAAGCTCTCACTGTGTACATTTTTTGGAGTTAGTATATAATTCCTGCAGCAGAAACCAATATCTTTTCTGTTTTACAACTGCACATAAATACAACTGCCTTCCATCTAAAAAAAATAAATATTCACAATGTCTGTTCAGTTTGCCTTCTCGCAGCATCTCTCTCCCTCTGCCCAAATATAATCACACTTTCTAACCCCAATCACTCATGGGGGGGGGAGAGCCAAACAAATCTCACATTCATAAACTCAGATGACAGCCACCCTGAGCCATAGCAATAGCAGGGAATTTATTGGAGCCGTTAGCCTGGTACAAAGCAACCGGAGTAAGCAGCGACTTCCAAAGCAGGCAAAGTTATTTGGAGCAGCTCCAGCATGCAAATGGCAGAGACATTGATAGCTGAGGCAATTATTATTTCCTTTCCCCACACCCTTTTCCTTTTTGCAGCTTGGCCAAATGAGTTTTTCTGCAGATGGTGGAGGCACTGGAATCTGATGAAAATGATGTTGTTTTCTATGGTTGCCCTCAAGTTGTCAATACAAGAATGAAAAAAATTTCCAGCTTGCCCATCACCGTGAATTCATGGTGGGAATAGTGTTTACACCTATAATAAGTTCACTGCATCTTGGTTTCTTTTTGGAATTGGTGAAGCAGACTTTCTGACCAAGTGATTTGGCTGTGTGGAGCAAATAAGAAAAGGGTCACTTTGGAATTATTTTTTAAAAAAAATAACTGAGCACCCATAAATAAGAGCTGAACCTCGATGAGTCCAAGTTTAAAGCTTAGACTTGAAAAATAGGATAATAATTACTGTTGGTAATATTGATACTGTTCTTAGCAGCCTCACACCCACAGTCACAATGAGAAAGTCGTTACATTGAGAGTTGTGCGAAAACTGAACAGAAAAGTAGTCCTTGCCCCAGATAACACACCATCTTATGCCAGAGACTAACAGGGAAAGATCAGGGGCATGGGGAGCAGCTGGTGGCCTGAATGAGATGAAATAAGTGGGACTCCAGAGTAATCTTCTTTTTCTGTCTGGTTTCTTTCCCCTCTGTGTCAGGGAGTCTCTCTTTCCATGCATTCACACAGCTCCAAGCATCAACTCTGCTCTGACTGCAGATGTGGGGAGGCTTTCAGCAAGTTTCTAAGTGAAAGGTGTGCAAGTGGATAAGACAGACAGCCTGGCCTTATTTGTGCTCTTTATTCCTGTGTTGAATTCATGTGTACGTGGGACTGTGCCATGTGTTTCCAGTCAGCCCTCGGACATGGGATCCTGCACAGGCAGGTTTCAGCAGCAAAGAGTGCTGCAGCAGCTCCTTCTGGCTTCACTGCTGATGGCACTGGGTTTCTTTTGTGCTGGGAAGAGGAAAGCTGCCCTGGCAGGACAAGCTGAAAATTTCTTTGGTTTGATGTTTTGGACACAAATCTGAGAGTGAACCAGTGGGCTGAGCACAGAACCATGACCTGCCTGATGCTGTTTCAATTTCTGGCTCTTGTTGGTATCTTTTAGGAAGTTTGGGAATACACACGCACATTCCCATGGTGTTTTGCCCTACTTGGTATTTCTGCTTGTCACCACATTCTGTAGTTTTGCTGCAACCCAGACATCTCTAATCCAAGATCTGTTGCACAGGTGGAACATTTCAAAGACTTTTGGGTCAGACACAATTATGCAATTGCTTCATGGATCAAAGAGCTAACATACATTTATTATTCCCTTTGTAATGCATTATTAATTGACAGCCTAAAAATTGTCCCTCACACAACAGCAAAAGTCTCATTCCTAAAACCATCATAGAAGGTATATGACAGCATACAATCCTATAACACATTTACTTAATGCAATGTGAACTCACAGAGTAACTTAATGGACATTGTGGAGATAATTGGTAATTCCACAGCCTTCTGCAGTGCCAGCCCTGGTCTTGCATCAAAGATTTATAAAGACCAGACAGTTAAATTTTTCCAGGATAAAGGCCAATATTGTGCAGTCCAGTACCTTACAGGGATATGCAATTGATGGAGGCAGAACAGAAGATTTCTACATCAAAAGGGTTGTCAGCACCTGAGCAATTGTCATGCACTCAGCTTCTTTTATAGTTTTTCCAGGTCCAAATTTTATAATGTTTATCTATCGGCAGGAGGCATTTCAACTACAAAATCAAACTGATCTCTTCTGAAGAGGTCAGCTGGGAATCCAGTTCAGTTCACCATCACTAACTGGTTTTATTCACATTTTAATGCTGGACTTAAATGTATTCTGATAGGATTTGTGACTTCAGGTTTTGGGGAGTTTTTCAGCATAGAAAGCTGCTGTCTGTAATTCTCAAAGCTATTTATCAGCTAGATAAAAGCCAGAAATATGATACGTAGTGTCATCTGGAGATGTTGGTATGTTGGAAGACTTCTGGAACCATAGTTGTGAGCTGCAGCAACAGTTGATAGCAAAAACCACAAAAAATCTCCACCTAACAAGGAGAAAGACTTACAGTGGCTGAAGAGTAACTTCAGATGAGATTATGCCTTTCAAGCACCTATTTTATCTCCCAGGGCTGCAATGGGAACTTGGCTCAGATGCCAACATTCCCACTGTGGAGCTAAAGAGATGAAATGAATTCCAGGATCAGGGTCAGGCTGTCTCACTGTTTGTCATGAGCAGCCCTGAGAGGCCTCTGAAGGCTGAGAGTCACCAGCCATAACAGTGTGGTCTGCTATGAAACCATGATATCCTCAGATGGATTCATGAGCCTCGACATCCTCAGCACACCCAGCAGACCCTGGCACAGCCAAGCCTGCCCCTTTCACATGCCTGGGTACTTTTTCCATATATCTCCTGCACAGTCCCAGTCTGCACTCTCAACAGTTTATGCCTCAGGCTCAAGCCATTTCTAATTCCTTTCAGGGCTCTTGGTCCCCTTTTCCTGTAAGTCATAGAATAAAATGCTTGGGTTTGAAGGGACCTTAAAAACCATCTTGTT
>VZTT01045337.1:3193-25790 GCA_013400855.1 Buphagus erythrorhynchus
ACTATTACATACAGAAAGAATAATAGTCACAGTTCAGGTCAACTGTGATCAAGGAAGATGAAGTGGAAATGAGGATGGTGCAGAGAAGAGCACTGGGATCATCTAAGGAATGTGGAACTTCATGCACGGGAGGAGAGGCTTGTTTTAAGTATCAGAACAGAAGCTGAAAGTTGATATGACTATTTAAACTACAGGACAATTTTGGCATGAGGACAAGTGGGTACTAACTGTCCATGAATAAATTTCAGATGGACATTAGAAAAGAGTTTCAAACTGTCAGAAGAGTGAGGGTTTGAAGCAGCCTTCCCACAGGAGTAGTTATGGCATGAAACCTAACCCCTTTTATGAAGGAGCACACCAAATTTATGAACAGATTATGTTACGTGGGAGGCTGAGGTAGCATGTGGCTGAATTGGTTGATCCACAAGGCTCCATTCAGGCTACCTCCAAGAAAATTTTAGAATTCAACTTTCAAATGACCTTTATACTTTCTGTATGTAATAGTGACTGTAGAAATATTTTCATGCTGCAGCTAAGCCCTCTATTGTGTTACTTCCACCTTGGACAAATAAAGGAAGTAATTGGAATATCACAGGAAAAGCTGATTTTGTGACATTACAGACACTAAAATAGAAAGATAAGGTGAAAGAAATCAGTCTGTGTGCACTCATGGGGTATTCATTCATGATTAACATCCTCTGTAAGATTTTGGTATTAGACCTTCAGGAACACCTATGTTCATTTTGTCTACCTAGATCCTGACCAATGTGTGACCCTGATCTAACTCACATGTTATACACAGGGAATGAGCACAAGAATTAATGCACAATTCAAAGCATGTCAGTGACAGGCAAAGCAGCACAGAGGAGAAATATGTGGTAAATAATCAAATAAGCTAGTTTCAGAAATTAAGGTGTTATATCTGCATTAGCCCAGGGTTGAACCCAGGACAGCTGTCTAGAATTAATCATTCTGGAATGGGCCCCAGTTCACTTAGATACTAATTTTGTGACAAACCAGTCCATGTACTTTCCCAAACTGCTCATTATATAGCCCATAAATTCATTAAATGCACCTTTATTTAATCAGATTTTTTTCTGGACTCTTATATGTACCACTCAAATTCTGTTGTGATCCAAGTTCTAACCTTTCCCAAGTCTACATGACTTTGTCTTCACCAAAGCCTTTTCAAGAGGGCTTTAGAGTCAGAGGTAACAAAGATGAGGTAGTGTCTTCCTCCTAAGAATCTAAGAGCAGCAGTTCTAAAATCAGTTCTCTCTCTGTGGTTATGCTATGCACACCTCTTGGAGGAAGGTACTGGAATTTTTAAGCAGGAAACACACAAACTGAGCAGATTGAATTTTGAGTTCCCCACACTCCAGGTCTTACAGTTTCCTGGATCTGAGCTTTTGTGTCTACATAGCTAAGCAGCTCTCTCCACAACTGAGCATCGTGTGTGGTTCAAACAGCCCCTGTGAAAAAAAGTAATTTTCAGGCTGCTTAGAGACCTCAGCTCAAAGCAACAGACTGTCCTGGGCCTGAGCAACAAGAAAATTGACACCTGTTAGAAATAGAAGAGAAAGGATGATGATCTAATCTGAGAGCATGAATGTACAATATAGAATGGAAAAGACCATTCAGATCAGATTTGGCCTCTGGTCATTGCTCTCCAGTTATCCTCTGCCAGCTTTGCTGCCTGATCATTATTCAGGAACAAGATCCAGGAAGCAGCATAGTCAAACTGGGCTGTTCCATAAAAAAACTTTTCCTTTTTCATCTGTCTCTTTCACCACTTTGGTCTTCTCTAGATCATGGTGTATTTATTTCATGAAGATGTGCACCACAATTTATCATACAAAGCTCCATCCACTGGCTGGCAAAGTGCTAAGGACCATCATAAAATTGTGAAGAACTTAGAACTCATCCTGCCACTTCTCATCTGCCTCCAAAAATTCCATCCATTTTGTCAGAAATGACTTTCTGTTCCAGAAACTCCCAATTCCTTTCTATCAGCTCATATTTTTCCAGATGTTTTGTGATCTCATCCTCTGCTAATGTCTCCAAGACCTTGCCTACTGTCAAAATCTAACTTTATTGCAAGCCTGCAACTCCCTGATTTCACCTTAGTCCTCTTCATATGGAATGGGTTTACATTTGCATTGTTCTTGCCCCTTAGTACTCTTTCCTGTTACAATAAGCTCCTAAGTTTTCTTTAGCTGACCAGTATCCTCTTCCATCATCTCTTTCATGAGATTCAGGTGTGGCCAGCTGAGCCCTACAGCTGTCTCCTCTTCCTAGTGATTTTTAAATTTTTTTTTTTTTTTTAAGATTGATCCTCAAATTGCTTTGGCTTTGGAATCTTTTGTTTTAATTTCTGGCACTGTATTTTGTTTCTTCCTGGAGACCTACTTATCACTGATGGTAGAGGACTAAGGCTGAAGTAATGATGATACATTAGCTAAGACAATCCACAGACTGACCATTGTTTATAGAGCTTTTTATGTCCAGACAAGACTGGTAGTGATAAAAGATAATGAATATCAGGTGTCTTACTGCTTTATGTGCCAGTGAAAAGCTGCTCAGTTTACTGAAATTTTTATCTGGAATATCAGACCTGGCAAATTGTTCAGAAGTTCTGTGGTCATGTGTGCTAGCAGAATGTGTTCATGTGGATGAGATGGACACAACTGAGGGATGCAGTAGCTGAAAATCAGTGAATTTGTCCACCATGAATGTGTCCATCCCACAGGGAAATGGAATAACAGATTTGCATAGTGACATCCCCTCTTCTCATCATGGAGGTGAGGAGATTTGGGCCAGTCCTGGGGCTAGAGGGGTGATTTGAGTCCAGGCATCTTGCAGTCCTCTAGGATTCCCAAAAGATGTCACTCACTTTGGAAACATCTTGCAGAATACAAAAATTGTCAAACCCAAGGGGATACACGACGACTTCAAAAATGCTTAACATTTAACAAATTGTATGGCCCATTTGTAATTCATCGTGTCAAATTTTGTGGACAAGATGTATTTCCATTTTAAGATTATGTGCAGTTTTAAGAAACATAGTTACAGTTACATAAAACTTTATTTTATTTTNCATCAGACCAAACAGAGGCTTCATGCTATGAAAATGGTTTGACTGGGTGCAGGGATCCTTGCCCAAACAGGAACCAAGGATCTGCACAAAGCTCTTGTTTTCTCTATACCTTTTCCTTAACTAACTGTAGGGTTTAGTTGTTCATGGGCTCAGTTTAGCATTTTTCCTGTGGTTCCAAAAATGACTAAGTTAAATGTAGGGAGAATAAATATTTTTAATATTCAAGCACTCGATTTATTTAACAAAACCTGAATTCCTCCCTCCATGTTTTTAGTCATGCTTTTAGGTGATTATCAATCTTTTTGTCATTGCTCTTTTCTCTCAGGAGAAGAGGCTTTTGGGTCATTGGGGTCCCATGGAGTCTGATGATGCAGATTCAAGTCTACTTAGCAATAGACTTGGACAATTCCCAGGGGCTGAGGTCCTGCACCAGGGGATTTAGGGATCACAGCTCTCAGAGATGTAAGACTATGTTTGATTCATTGCTGCTCTGCTTTGTAGGAAATTTCCACAAGACCTTGCACAAGGACTTTTTGTTTCTTTGTTTACACTCCTCCTCTCCACCCAAGTGTGAGAGGTTCCTAATATAGCTTTGAGGTTCCTAATATAGCTTTGACTCACCTTCCTATTCCACCTGGAAAGTGGGGATAATGGCATTGTCCTCCTTAATTGGTGTGATTTAAAACAAATGCACTGAGGGCTTTAAGCTGCCACTTAAGATAATGGAAGTTGGTGGCAATTTGGTACCAATAGAAATAAATAACTAGTAGATGGGACCCCACAGGCTTTGAGATTTTAGTAAATTATTTGAACAGTTTAGATTATTCTACCACTCAAATCAGTGACAGAGTTTCCTTAGTTGGCAGTAGGATAAGAACTGTGTAACAGGTAAGTGTCCTTGAATAAGAGCCCCATATATTTACAAGCATTAGTAATTTTTAGCACGTGAGTTATACACAGAGTTGAAACTGGTGATAACTTCCCTTCTTGCTGAGTTTGTGCAAACATTTCCTGAGGCTTTCAGTTTTACCACAATAGAAGGCTTTTAAAGCTTGAATGGGGATAACTTGAATTATTAGCATCAGTCCCCCAGCCCAACCACAAGCATGTCTGAGCAGCTCTTGCTGATAACACACTGCAACAACTACATTTTCCTCACACATACAGATAAAATAAGCTGATACTCGTGATCACCACCAAGTAGGAAGCCACTGGCTTGATGGGACTGCTGCCCCCAAATAACCTTTCAGCTTCTTCCCTCCATTTTTAACCTGACCATTTCAACACACAGTGCAAGCAAGTCCCCAGTGAAACCACAGGCTAACAGGTATTAACCACTTTGTTATCAGGTATTGAGGGCACCTGGGGCCAGCAGAGTCAGTGGCTCTCTGTGATGACAAACAGCAGCAGGTTTGGTGCTCTGTGACTGCATTTCAGATGGGTTTCCTCACACTCATGGCATGCAGGAATGGCTCTGGGAGCCATCCCACTGGTTTCACCCTGGCTTTCAGCATTGCATAGCCAGAGGGACCCCACAAGTACAGGAGAGCAGATGATAAACCAGACATTCCATTTCCTTCCACATGTGAGCAGAGCAATGCTCCATCCCAGCTGAAGGCCAGCAGCATGTTTATACCTCAGTGAACTTTTTATTTCCTTGCTTGATAGTGACTCTCCTCCAGTTTCTCTCAGTGGCCAGCCAAGGCATTCTCCTCCCATATGTGCACAGGCCATCAGGAAATGCTGACTACTCCTTAAGGAACCTCACTGCTAAACCCCCTCCTGGCCCAGCAGTTCCCTTTCTGGTACTCAGTTATCTCCCCATCACTTTTCCTGTCCAAATTCCTCCACCTGACCTTGCATCTGCTCACATGACATGATGTGAAAGGTGTCAATGAAGACTTGGCAGATTTCTCAGATTAGGCTGGAGCCAAGCACAGAAATCTGCTCAAGGATCCAGCCCAGGTTTGCTGAAGGTCACCATGCCTCTGTGTCCAGGCAGCTCAGGATAGCAAGGGACAGGTTTTAGCCACAAAAGTGACCCATGATTTATCATTCCCACAGAGGTTTCCATGTACAATTCCAGATTTCAGAGAATCATTAAGGATGGAAAAAAACCTCTAAAATCTTGGAGCTCAACCATTCACCACCATATTCACCACTATACCATGTCCCCAAGTGCCACATCCACCCACTTTTTGAACACCTTCATTGATGGTAATTCCACCAGTTCCCTGGGCAGCCTGTTCCAATGATTGACCAGTCTTTCAGTGAAGAATTTTTCTGCTAATATCTAGTATAAACCTCTCCTGGTACAGCTGGGAAAGCTGTCTTTCAATTTAACTGAAAAGGTTAACAGAGGGGTTTCAAATTAGAATTTTTTTTTCTTTTCTCATTCTTCTCCAAAGAAAGAAAAAAAAAGGGGTTTTTTATCACTTCCTTAAATATATTTCTTTTTTGCAAATAACCCACTAATAATCATCATTATGATGAGCATTTTCTTTCTATCCTAAAGTAATATTTTTGCGTTTACAAAAATTTCTGCCGTAGTGGTATAAAAACAGTGGGACTAGCAGGAACAACTGAATGTTTAAGTCTCAGCAAGACATAGCATCCATAGTGCAAAAAAGCAAGGGTAAAAGTACCTGCCACTGTAATGTTTAAGAATGAAACCACATGAAAATGAGGAGATCAGGAGTTTTTTTAAGAAGTAGAAAGGCACACCTAAAAGGCTCAAATGACAGCAGTTGCTATGGAGACTTTTAAAAATGAGGTATCGTAATGATTTACAATATTGATCAACTAAAATTCCCCCTAAAATTCCCTCTGATTTTATTTCTTTTTAAAATATCAGAAGGGTTTTTTTAAATAAAAGGGAGGAAAACGAGAAGAGTATACTATATTAGGTTAAATATTAATACATTAATAAAGCACGACAAGAAATAATTTGAGGAAACCTCTGCCAAAAACAATACAAAACACCTTAAGAAAATGTTCTAAATACTTTTATTTGAAAACCTGCCTGTCAGAGCTCAAAAAAATAACAGTTGATTCAAAGAAAAGACAGTTCTCAGAAGATAAGACACAGGAGAAAAGGTCAACATTTCTTTGTCAAGAAGTAGTGAAAGGTTCTTCCAACAAAACGTTTCTCTGTGTTGGATTAAGCTCAAGAACTGTGTCAAGATGAAATGTTATTAGCAGAAATTTTAGAACATGCCAATAAAATTTAGCAGTAAGAAATGGCCAAGATAAGACATCATTCACTCATGAGTTGTGAAGAAATTACCAAAAAAATCCATAAAATTTATTAATTTTGATATGGGGTCCAATACTTTCATAGGACCCCGTGCTAGAGGAGGAGAGTACAGCAAGCCATAAAGATATTTCCAAAAGCCCTAAACATCATCTTGGGAATGCCAAATAATATTCCAACTTCTCTTTAATGCAGGTTGGTAGACATTGTATTAAATTTCCCTGGAAACATTCAAGATTGGACAGAACTCTGAAGAACCTGATCTCATGGAAGGTGTTCCTGTTCATCACAGGGGTTTGGATTGGGTGACATTTAAAGGTCCCTTCCAACCCAAATCATTTTGTGATTCTATGAAATAGCAGAATTAGTAGACAGCAGATCTGATAAAAGGAACACAATGCCACATTTCTCAAAAGTCAGGAGTCATAAATTTATTAGAAACCTCTGAAGGAATAAAAGGGGGTGTAGAGTTTGGGAAGCCAGTTGGACCACTCAGATTTTTTGAAAGCTGTCAACAAAATCCCACAGCAAAGTATTTTTAAGAAATTAACCTTTCATGGTGCAATCAAAGTATTGTGACACAGAATAATGGCTGAAATGTTGGAAATAAGTTTGGAGGAGTTTTTTTGTTTGCTTTTGGTTTTGTATTTTTTTTTTTTTCTAATAGGGAAGGAATTTTTTCATGTGGCTGAAATGAGAAGGCATCTGAATCTTGTAGCTTGTTTTGCCACTCCCTCAGCACCAGATTTTGCTTAAACTTCTCTGTGCCTTAGTTTCAGGGTGCAAAATGAAGAGAACATTTTTTTCCCTTTCCTTGGGGCTCCTTATCTCATAGCTCTGTGCAAAGCTGTTGTAAACCTGAATATTAAAAGTGCAGAGAATTAGAGCTCATTAGTATTACCTAATAATGCCTTCACTGCACACAACAATTTGATTTTGGAAAGTCAAGTCTACAAAAAAAGAGAAACCCTTCTTTGTACTTGGTGTGGATGGATTATGATCATTCTAGGACTCTAGTTATGTTTGTTGGCATAAACTTAGAGAAGTTTCAAACAGCCAAAGTAAAAATAAATCTTATTATTGTACATTTATACTAAGCTGGGTTCACAGTTTCCTCTTTATTTTTTTTAGATTGCTATTTTGATTTTTCCCCCTGAAAAACAAATACTGGAATATAATGTTATTTTAACTTTGAAATTTATGGTCTTCCTGACAACAGGTAGTCACAGTTGCATTCTTGCAAAAGAAAACAAAATTAAAAATATAGACACAGGAAATAAAATTAATTTTAAAATATATGAAAACATTTATTCTGTGCATCAGCCCAAGTGAACAGACAAGTCTCTGACTGATACCCACCACAGACTGCAGTTTCTTGAATTGATTGATTAATAGGACAGAAATGAGGAGGTGTGAATTTATTTTGGACTTCAACGGGGTTGAACAAGGTTTGGCACAGTTCAGCTGGACTTAATCTGCATTTTAAAGTCTATGAACAGTGACCACCTACTGGCACCCTTCAATGTGTTAGGTCCCATAGAAAGGAAACATTTTGCACCAGACTTCATTTCAGCTAATGTTCCTGGATTTATAAAGGTACTAAAAAGGCAACAGCAATCTGATTTCAAACTAACAAAATACCCCTTTTCCCTTAGCGGGATCGAAACTCAACAGAAAACTCAGGGAGGAAGGAGGAGGGTAGGTGGGATTGGAGAAACAATTTCTCATTGTTTAGAGGTAGATTGTTCTTTTGAGGGCAACATTACCCTGAATATAAAATTAAATTCCTTTTGGGTGTTTTCACCATTAAGCATCAAGATTTTCATTTAACTGTGTGAAAGGTAGTAAAGAAGTAATAAATAACAGTTCAAATGGGAAAAAGCTGCAGAGGAGAAAAAAATGCTGAAATGCTGAGAATTTTATCAGAGCTAAAGTAAATGAAAGCAGAAAGATCTCACTGTATTTTGCAGCAAGGATAATTAAAAACAAAGCTGTCTTTTAAGACAGAACAAACATTCCCCACCACCTCCTTTTTTTTGGCAAAGCCAAGAAACACCCTCTGAAGTAAAATAACCATAACAAGAAAAGGCATCTTCTTGAAGAAATTTTGACTCATAGTTTACTGCTTTATAAGCAGTTCAATAGAAAGATGTTCCACGCCAAGGCAACAAGTCAAGAATTCACATTTTTAATGCTAGTTTAGTCTCCTATGTGATTATTTTTACAACATCTGCAATTAAAGACAGATTTTTCAGCTCCCTGATTGTGACTGGGTAGAAGAGGGTTTGCACACACACACAAACACAGAGCGAAGGAAAACACCACCTCTCTCTGTAATGGTCTTCATTAAAAACAGCTTTGCCCAGCTTCTGTTTTATTTCATTTTGATGATTTAAATTTTTCCTGTCTGGTAAGTGGTGTTTTCTTTTTCTTCCTTACACTTCACTGGTCCAAAAGAAAAATCTGATAGTCCAAACGCTGGCATTTTTAGTCCCTTTTTCAGAAAAGGGTTGTCGTGCTTGAGGGGGGATGATGGGGCTGGGGTGGGAGAGAGAAAGGGAAAACTTAAAACCTGCAGAATCACTGCTCAAACTCCGGGTTATTGACACTCACACAGTTTTTCGAGGAGTTTCATGCAGGTTCCAGTAGCACCAGAGACTGGGAGTGGTAAAACTGGTCACCCCTTTGCACCCTCTTGCACCTGTTGGAGAGTTAATGGCTCAAGGCACAAGTTCACCTTTCAGGCTCCCTTAGCTGCCTGCAAGCTTTTTTCTACACTAATCTGCAAACTTTGTCCCTGTGCTTTTCTCAGTTCTCCAGCATGATTTTAAAATAAAAGTATGTCACTGATCATGAAATTGCCTGCTGTGCCTTTCAATGCTTTGGCATTTGAGTTGCCAGGACTTGCATCTGCCTTTGCAAATCAAAATTGCTTTGTAGAAGAAAAACAGCAGAAAAAAATTCCAGGAATCATTTTGTCAATTCATTATAGCATTTTTATAGATATTGACTTGGTTCCAGGTAAAATATGACCTTACAAGAAATTATCAATACTATTAAACTACACTACAGGTGAATATTTCTGTGAATCCATTTCTTTTAACATAGGCTCTGGAGATAAATTTGTTTCCCTATGGTCTAAAAGAGAGGGACACACAAAATTTATATAGCCTTGAAGGTTCCTTCTTTCATTACCCTTTCTAGATAAATCTGAGTCCATTCAAGGAATGTGTTTATTCCAGTGTGGACGGGAGCCTAGCTTCAATCCTGTTGGAGACATCCATGGCACTTCAAGGTGGTTCAAAGTGGGCCAATATATGGGAGGGAGGGAGGGGGCACATTTGGAGTTCCCATCCTGGTTGCTTGCTCAGATGGGAGTAACCCAGAAGTTTGGCAATGTATCAGGCAGGAGTGAGGATTTCAGGGCTGTGCTGGGTGAAGAGGAGTGGGCATAGGCAGAAAAACTTCAGTTTCAGGCCCCAACAACCCTGAATGCCACCAAAGAGGAGCTTATCAGGGCATTGTATTTTTATCAGCTGTATCAGCCTTTAACTTGTTGGGCTGGCCCAGACTTCAGTGTTCAACAGTTTAATTTGGTTATTTTTAAAAAATCAACCCAAAACACCAATTTCCCCCTTGCTCTTGTAACACCAAAGTCTCGGAGCTGTAGGCAGCAGGAAGCTGGACTGCCATGCTGCCCAGACCTCCTTTCTTGGGATGGGTTTGGATTTTTAGCTTGCTAACCCACGTCCCAGTGGGAAGGTGGGAGGCTCTGTGTCCACATTTGTGTGTGTGTGTGTGCGCACACGCACGTACGCAGGGAACGCTGGAGCTCCTGCGGCTCTCCAGGACCCTTTGGAGGGGAAATCCAGACCTGGAGACAAAAAAGAAGGTAGCATTCATGCCCAAGCGCACAGTGGGGTAAACATATTTTGTAAATGGAAGTTTGTTTCTCACATTGTATGACGGGAGCTGCTGTTTACCCACGGCCGGTCAGATGCCGGCGTTGCCAGAGGCTGAACGATTCCGCAGTGATCGCTTATAAATAGTGCTGACCAGAAACAGAAACAGTGCAGAGTTTTCATTGAAAAAAAAAAAAAAGAAGTCTTGACTATTACTTATTTTATTTTAGGGGTAGAGTTAAAACTACATGCTTTTAATGGTATTTCCTCTTTTTCCCTCTCGACACCCTTGTATCCCTTTTATAATTTTGTTTTATGTTTCAATTTATTTTCTTTAATTTTGTATTTTAAATAGTCTTATTTTATTTTAATATTTTATTTTGTATTCTATCTCACCTTGTTTTGCCACTGCAAAAAAGCAGCAAGGGCAGGAGAAAATAGAATAAAAAAGAAATAATGAAATGCAGGTAGATCCTACCATCTGGGCATATGTTGGAAACTAAAATTCCCATTCTTTTAATTAAAACAGGCTTCAAATTAAAACTCCCATTTTGTCAGAGAAAAATTTTTGTTATTAAGAAAAAAAAGTTTTTAGAAGTCCTGATAGTAATAATTTCTATGTGTTTAGGGCCCATTGGTAGATACAAAACCTAATGCCCCGTTTCCCTGGAGAGACAGAGTAGCTCAGGAAAGCTAAAATCTAATAGAAAAAGTAGGATAAACCCTCCACGCATGAACATTTTCTGAGAAAAATGAAGAGAACCTCCCTTAAATTCCCCACTCTGCAGGTCAGCCCTGGATGCCATAAGAGAAAGAAAGAGAGTAAAGATGTGAGGAATCTGGATTTTGCTCTTCAGCCAGCGAGAGCGTCCGTGATGGAGCAGCTGTTCCTGGTGATGCTGGCTTGCATCCTCCTGCCAAACACAGCCAAATCTCTCCATCATGTTGTTGCACACTGAAATTAAATACTGCAAATTCCAGGTCAGGCACTCACTCTTTTTGAAAGCTAAAGTGATCGTTTCCCTGTGCCCAGTTTTGATTTCCTGAGCATAAAAGTGATGTGTGTTCTCCAAAGCTTTGGCCCACACAAGCTGGGCATGTACCCACAGGTTTTGAAGGTTTCCTTTATGAATCTCACAGAGAAGTGTGGCTTCACAAACCAGACAAAAGTCTGCCCTAAGTCAGTGGGAGTTTTTCTTGTGCAAGGACTCAGGACCACAGAGCATAAAAGCCAGGGGATCTTTCTTTTTGCTTCTTTCAGGATGATAATCCATGGAACTTCATGAAAATTACAAGTTTTGCTTACAAGACAGCGGGAAGATGACCAGTCCTTGGGAAAGAAAGGAAAAAAACTGAGTACAGGGGATGAGAAATAAAAAGAAGAAAGTCAGAGACATTTTACTTCTTTCTGAGAATGAGCAGTGGAGGTGTGGGCACTCCAATTCTAGCTCCTTCCCAGCACATCCTCAGCCCATCAGCCCCTTTCCTCCCAAGACACAGGACTGCTCTTTCTAATTTGGCAGAAAGTACAAGGAGAGAAAGCTGGTAATTTTTTTTCCAGTTAAGGAACAGAGTTTTTTCGTGTTCCACAAGGTGGCAACATCGCTTCAGAGCTTGCAGCATCCTGCAGAGTGCAAAGAGTGAGAAACTTCCTAACTTTTCAGCTATTTCAAACATGTTCTTTCGGACGATTTAAAATGAAGGGGGTAAAAAACCCATTGTTGTAATTTTCACCATCTTTATGTTTTCTAAACATGTGATATAAAATTATATCTACCATCTTTTGTACATTTTACTGTATGTACTACCTATAGGATCTCATTTGCTGCAGCTGTTTCTGTACAACTCAGCACAGGGAAAGGCTGGTTTAAGATTCTTTGATTGAGTGGAGGCTCAAATCTTAAATCAAAACGGACAAAATAAGAACTGGAATAAAGCCAAGCTTTGATCTTCAAGGTTGATAAGGAACCAAATTTTATTTTGCATTTTTAGGCAGAGTTTAACTTTACATTTAAGAAAGTTCTTAGAAGTCAAACTCTGTCTCACAGACTATCCTCTCATATCTCTCCTTCTTATGTTCCTAACCCCTATTTCTTTTCCTAAACAATTAGTTCTGCTGTCTTACCCAACACCTCTCTATTTCACTAATGGCTGCATGGCTAATTCTTCTGTGGAAGTTGAAAGGGAATCAAAGAATCCTATCTTCCTGAAAATTTTAACTTGTCCCCTCTGCTTGATCTGTACAATAATAAGGACATAAAAGTATGACAGATATGAAAACTAAAACAAAAGACAATGGATGTTGTGAAGTTCAAGGCTCTTTATTTCCCACTCTGGATCATGCTGGCTCTGATATAAGGGATGTGAATAATTTGCCATGCGTATTACCTAACATCCTATTAGCCCCCTAGATCAGAAGGAAAATTATTTGAGGCCATTCTGGGTATTAGCAATTGGTGAAGACCAGAAGAATCAATGCAAGGGTCCCACCATAATGAAACAGTGTGCCCAGGTGGCCAAGAAGGCCAGTGGCACCTGGCCTGTAGCAGCAATAGTGTGGCCAAGAGGACCAGAGCAGTGATTGTCCCTCTGTGCTGGGCACTGGTGAGGGCTGTGTCCAGTTCTGGGCCCTCAGGTCAGGAGGGACATTGAGGGGCTGGAGCGTGTCCAGGGAAGGGAACAGAGCTGGGGAAGGGTCTGGAGCACCAGGATGATGAGGAGAGGCTGAGGGAGCTGGGAGTTTTCCAATCTTAATGATTCTGTGATTCCATGATCCTGTGACTTCACCACCTTGTATCTACCTCAGCTGTGAATCCAAGTGGGGCTCCTGTAACATTCCAGCCACGCTCCCTGCCTACTACACCAGCAGCCTTTTCTTTTACAAGCTCTTCAATCTCCTCAAGTGTGTCTGCACTAGAGAAGCTCAAGAGGTGTCCCAAGGCCACGTTATCCAGCTCTGGATCCTCCACTACCTCAGGGCATCTTCATGGCCACCTGTAGATCCAAATGAACGTGTCTTGCCACCTCTGTGCACACTGCATTGCTCCCAGCTGCCCTTGCAACCATGGCATCAGGCACACTTAGGAACTGTTGTTCCCCAAAATTACACCATGTTCTCTGCTACCAAGGCAAATGGGATCAATGGGCAAGGAAAACTCAAGCTGCTTTCATGCTTCTCATGAGTGTTTGGAACTAGATGAACTTTAAGGTCCCTTCCAGTCCAAACCATTCTGTACTTCTGTGGAGGGTGGTACTGGCTCCACAGAGCAATGTGGCAATTGTATGCATAATGGATTCAGAGATGAGGTTTATTGTGAGTACAGGCTCCAAGTGTGGGAACAGCCCTTCCAAACACATTGCTAGGCTTATTTCAAAGCGTTGTTGGCAGTGTCAGGCCTGGTGCTGGTGAAATGTTTCTACCTCTCTGTAGATCATTGCTGCTGATACGCCCTTGAGATCAGAGCTGAGTAGTACAATGTTTTTCATTAACCCCTCTGCAATCACCAAGTCTCCTGCTGCTCAAAAGTGGACTGGGAGTGGAGGTTTTCCTTTGGCTGTGCCTGTCTCTTTCCAAACCAAGTTTCTCCACCATTCTGTGGAGTCCAACCATATGTTTGTTTTCAGTTGGGCTGCTGGGCCCAGGGATGCCTTGATAATGGACACTCATTTGATTTGTGTATAAATGAGTAACTAGAGAGGGCAACTCAGCTCTTATTTTTTTACAGCCCTGGCTTCTCCAAGGAAACCTTGGACACTGCTCTTGATTAACAGCACAGATTGGAGCTGGGAGTGCCAATACAAAGCTGCTCCACTGTTAGCAGCTGCACAGGCTTTAACTTTTCCTTTCTTCTTCCTCTCCTCCCCCCTATCTTTTTTCCATTGTAACTCAGAGTGCATTTTGCAAGATATCCCTGAAATTACTATTACTACACTGCAATATTAGATCAATGCAGTGGTAACACACTCCAGATTGTTATGGCATTCGCATCTTGATGCCTTCCATACTGTCTTGTGGAATCTAACCTAATACCACGATTAAAATGCCTTTTCCATTTCTCTAAGACACTCTGCCTGCTGCCATTACATAAACGTCTGCCTATCTCGGGTTTTGTACTGGCACCCAGCACCGGGGTCTCTGGGAGCCTAATGAAAAGGACCTCCACTCATTAAAGGGAGGTGGAGGTTCTTGCCAAAGCCTGGGATTAAACTAGAGTCTGTTCGGTTTCTCTTCTCACTGACATCATTATGAATCAAGAAAAACACTCCATTCAAGTTGTCTTAGAGCAGTGCAAAAGCAGTGTGAGTTCAGAACCAAGCCTGTTCAGTTTAACACCAGCTTCCCTCCATCTCCTCTGGCAGCTTGTTCCCATTCTGCAACTCACCTGCTGAAAACAGCAGCCCTTGATGTAATACAGTTCCTTCCCATGGCAAGCAACAAGCTTCAGAGACAGGAACTTTCCAAAAGTCATCCTCAGGTGACTGGGAGAGAGGAGAAAAATTACCAAAAAGATGAAAAGAGAAAAGGACACATCTGAGCTCCAGCAGACTTAGTGCCACAGTCTTTTAGGGTGGCAGAAAGCACCTTGGTTTCTGCCAACAAGCATGGGGCTTCAGATTTTATGTGACCTTGGGCTGACTGGAGGAGAAGAAGCAGCAGCCCATCCCTGGTGAGGCACTGAGACATGCTTGCCAGAGAATTTGTGGACTCTCCATCCCTGGAAGAGTTCAAGACCAGGCTGGATGGGGTTTGGAGCAACCTGGTTTAGTGTAAGGTGTCCCTGCCCATGGAAGGGGTTAGAACAGGATGATTGTGAAGGTCCCTTCTTACCTAAAGCATTCCATGATTCTATGTCCCTTGTTGAGAGCTGCAGCCCAGCCTTGTACCCCTCTTCACATCCCTGTGAGGATTCAGAAAAGCAAAGCAGATGCACAGGGGGAGGCACCACTCACACCACAAGATTTTCTAAGCCTTTTCTCCAAAGGACTCTACTCACAAGAGCTGGGAATTTCCACTCCTGTCCCACCATGAAAGCAGATGAGAACAGCTGGCAGAGGAGCCTTCATTTTCCAGTATCTCCAGGGACAGGAATAAACTTGCTCTGAGATTAAATGTTCTTCAGGAGCTGTGCTTCTGTAGGCATGGCATCCACAGGCTGGTAAGAGCAGTTTGACACTATCTTGTTCAAGAAGCTCCCACCACATAGAGCCAAGGAAGGTAAAAGGAAGCCTTTGATGACAACCCAACAGGTCTTAAATCCATTTTCCACAAATGTGAAACTACTGGCTTCAGTGGGATCCCACAACACAGTTGGCATTCAACTGAGAAATCTTTGTTGGTGCTATAATCCCAAGGTTTCCTGAATCACCAGTGAAGAAAAATAAATACTTTCAAGGGGCTGCTTGGGTCTTGGGTGGGGAAAAAAGGCTGTTCCAGAGGGATGGGATGAAGCTGGGCCAAGGAGAACAAGCCATTTGGGAAATCAAATGGAATTTAAAAGACCTGTCCATTAAAATATTTGTGTTTGTCCACAGATTTTCAAAAATCCCTTCCAGGAGGGTCACACTATCATTCCACACAACATCACAACAGCCATCCTGTGCCATTTTCACTTTAAAGCTGAAAAATCACCTGATTTTCAGGACTGACTCTAGAATGTCCCCTGTCTGCGCTTCTGACATTATTAAATTAGGTCAGGCTTCTTTTTTTTTAAATGAGGGCAGATTTCTGGGAGAATTTTCAGTTTGAGGGATGTTTGTACATCTGCTGCCTATAGCAGTGGTTCTGGCTCATGGAATCTTGAATTATTGATTAAACTGTGGTGTGGTTTTCCAAGTGGTGGCTTGTCCTAGGTAATCTGGGAGTATTCTCCAAGTGTAACAAAATGGAGTTGGGCACTCCCTTACTTTCTGTGTCTGTGAATGCTGCAGAGCCACAGAATCTGTTTAATTTGGTTTATGGCAAACTGAAGCACTGGGACTTACTTGTGCATTGATGTCTGGGCACTGGTGATGGGCTCTGTCCCATGCATCAGCATCTCTGTGATGCAGATGTGAGTGCCAATCTTCCTTGTAGAGCCACAAGAAAAGCCCTGAGATGCAGTGTAAAAACCAGGGGATGTGAAAAAAAATCACGGCAATGATTAAAATTATTTATTACTGTTATCTGTAAAAGGAAATTAATTCAGCTGTATAAAATGAACAGATTTCATGAAATAGGTCTGCAAAAATCCACATGCAAGCTCTGCTGTGTCTCTCTTTTATGATAAAGAAAATTGTTAGTTAGGAGAAAACAAAGAGTTCTCATAGCCAAGGTAATATTAATATAAGTGCTAGCAATAATACTATAAATCATGATACAGATAATGATAATTATAATAGCAGTAATAATAATATTATTTCAATTGCATCTCAAATTGAGAAAACCCATAACAAACAATCAGCCAGCAAATCATTCTCACTGATAACCTGCATGGACAGCTTCTAGCTAAGTCCTAATGGAATTAAATCCTGGTCCTACCTTGAGTCACTATGAAATGCCAACATCTTGTCCTCAGTAATTAAGCATGTAGAAGAGAGAAACTATTCTTGGCATCACCCACAAGATACATGGAAGCACTTGGACACACTAGAAAGTCAAGGGCAGTGCAAGGCTGACATGTGTTGTAAATTCATCAGGCAGGGGAGGAAACTGAGGCAGGACTGAGTTGTGCATTGCAATCACACTGCAAATCCACAGCACTCAGACCTGCACGTTGTCCAGCACCAGCCCTTACAGCACAAGCATCACTCCTCATGCACAGCAGCATTTCCAAGTAAAAGCAAGAGATCAAAAGCAAAAGACAGCCTTTCAGATATTCCATTTCATCTGTAAAGGCAAGCATAGGAAGATTGAAATGATTATTTTTTTTCTTCTTGCCCATTCGATTAACATATGTTTGTCTGTGTTTCAGTATTTTACCACATATTTATATGAAATCCCTCTGCCTGTTTTTTTTTTAAATTTTTTTTTCCCCTTGGCCTCTCACAGGCTTTCACTCATGCTAGACCACTCCAAGAAACTTGCCCACAGCACACCATCCTCCTCTGCACAACCCCAAACCAGTTCCTACACTCAGTCAGGCAGCATGGAGTGCATCTTGGTTGTCTCCAAGAGGAGCAGATGCTTCTACTTTAAACAGCCCACAGATAATCCCCCATCTCCTCAATTAGCTCAGGAGTGCTCAGAAGCATGTGCCACCCAGTTGCAGCAATGCCACTGCCTCTTTTCCCACTTGGGAAGGTGCCATGAGTCACAGCAGATGACGCTCTGTTCTTCTGGCCAGCTCTCAGCACTGCGGTTTCCAGCGATAAATTCAGCCCGTGGGCAATTTACTGAGGAATTACATCGCGTCCTTCCACCACCATTCAAGCCCCAGGAACTGATGAGGTTCAGTGCAGAGCATTCAGATTTGGTTTCTTTTTAATAACACTTACTGAACGTGAACAGCGTTAATAATCCCCAGCAGTCATTAAAAGCTTCTCATCTTCAAAGTGCTCTACATATGCTAATTAATGCTCACAACCATCCTGTGATGGTATTATTAGACCCATGTGGCAGCAAGGGAAATGGAAGCAATGAGGTTAAGTAATTTGCCTGAGGTCAGAGGGAGCTGATGATGAAGCCACAGGCAGAATGCCTCATCCTCTGCTCCACCATGCATCTTCCTCCCACAGCCCTGGCTCTGGTTTGTGCTATGTGAGCATGAGACAGGTACCAGGAAAAGGGTGAGAAATGACATTTTGACTTGCACCCCCACAGGCTCTGGCTATGCCACCAAGCCTGCATGTGTGCCAGCCTACATGTCACATTACTGCTGCATGAAATGCACCAGCATAGGCCAATTTTCAGGATAAAGTTACTGGTGCAGCGTCCTAAGCCAGCAGGAGCCTAAGACTTCCCTTTATGTCCTCTAGACCTAGTGGCCCTAAAGTCAGGCATCCCACAGCTCATCCCACCAGCTACTGGCCCACGTTGCCTCTTTTTAACCAGTCTATGGACAGTTTGACTACATTATTTCTAATAACTAAACCTACCATTGAAACCAGCTGGGACAGTGGGGATGTACCTTTGCTTCAAGTCTCAACTCCTAAGTCATAGAATCAGAGAATCTCACAATGATCTGGGTTGGAAGGGACCTTAAGGTCATCTTGTTCCACTCCCTGCCATGGGCAGGGACACCTTCCACTATCCCAGGCTTCTCCAAGCCCCATCCAACCCTTGAACCCTTCCAGGGATCCAGGGGCAGCCACAGCTTCTCTGGGCAACCTGTGCCAGGGCCTCACCACCCTCACAATCAAGAATTTCTTCCTAATATCTAATCTAAGTCTTGTCTTTTTGTTTAAAACTATTCCCTCTTGTCCTATCAGTACCTGCCCATGTAAAAAAAATCTCTTTCACTCTTTTTTATAAGCACTCTTTAAGTACTGAAAGGACACAAAATAAGGTTTCCCTGGAGCCTTCTCCAGTCTGAATGAACATGATGACCCTATCCAAAATGCCCATGGGGAGTAGCCTCTGGCCTGGGCTAACTCCCTAACCATGCCTGAAAATCGCTGATAGTACTTTTATTCTAGGCAAAAAGTTTGCTGGAGGCAATTTCAACACTTTAATGACACAGCCAACCAAGTCTAGTGCTGAGGCCAAGGCTTGATACCATTCAATTTTCAATTTTCTAGTCCATATGCAATCTGTGCAGCCAAAGTACAGCCAGAGTCAGCAATGTGGATACCTGGTCCTCAAGGATTTTCCAAGACAAGCTTCACCATCTCTCAACTGTCACCATATAGAAAAAAACAAGATTGAGAGCCATGATTTAGTCACCATCATATGTTGGTGCCACAAACATAAGCTTAACTCTGACCCACTGGCCCAAAATTCAAGAGCAGATTATTTGGTCAGCTTTGCCTTTCCAAAGCACAGGTACCTGACCATTAACCTGAGCACACTGGCTTGTTTTGCATCCAGCCCCTTTATGATGGCTCCAGCTGCCAAGGATTTGCTTTTAGCCCACATGATTAGAAGCTAATGAACTTCTCCCTCTATTCTCTACCCATTGAAATAAACACAGAGCTGCATTTTATTTTTAAAATAAACAAAGGCAGGCTGGACTGAAACCATGGTAGGAATGGCCCTAATTCTGTTCTTGGCTGAACTGCCACTCGTAGAAGGTTGTTTTACGCTTATAGGGAGAAATGACTTATTACTATCAGAATAATAAACTCCTTCCTTTTATGCTTCAAATCAAACTGCAATCTGGCCTATGCAGAACACATTTCCCACTCCTCCTCCTCATTCTCCTCTTCCTCTACCCTGGGCTTCAAACACAGAATCCAGATGCAAGCTATTTTTCCCCCAGCTGAAGGATCTGACTTTTTGGCAAGTTGTGCAAGCTGTTGTGTGGGTGGTTTAAAACTTCCCTCTGGGCCTGTCATGTGGTTAGGGCTGTCTGGGTTGCTCTGAACTTCTGGACACCATTTTCCTTTGACTCACCTTTTATTCCAGCAGAAGCTGGGACCAAGTGTGCCTAGCAAATGAGACTGTACAGAACTGCTCTGTGGAGACAGGACTTGGACACTTTTTTTCACTCATGTGAAGTCCTTTGGCTGGGTTTACTAGACCATGCTGTCAGGAGGAAATCCCTGCAAATAGCTCTCTCCCTGACTCTGCTTCGAGCCACTTCCTACTCAGTTTCTGAGTGTCTCTTCCATGAAAATTCATCCTGTGTCATGTGCTACTAGTTAAGTCAGCAACAAAGTTTATTCTGAGTCTATCAGGAAGGTCGAATCACAGGGCTGCAGCTCTGCCTTTCCTGTGCACCAGCCTGCCTTTTGTTGGATGGTGTGCAAGCAGTGGTTTGCTTCTGCATCTTTAAACAGATGGACAGATGGCCCCAGTGACTCCATAGTACCATGAGTCAAACAACCATCCCAGAATTTATCCCTTTTCCTTTTCTTTCATTTAAATTATAATAGTGTTCTGCATCTTCCTGGTTAAGAGAAGATCCAGCTCTGGTAAAGCAGTCCCAAATATCCAGACCTGCAAGCAGTATGCTCCAAATTGGGTAAACCATCCCCTTCCATCTCACCTGGACTCCATTTGACATCAGCAAGCCAGAACTGGGTAGGTCCCCAACACTGGATGGGTCCCCAGCAATACCATTTCATCACAGACCTCTGAGTGTGTGGATTCCTTACCTGCTGTCTTCCCAGCTTTACATAGATAGGCTCTACACAACAATCTCTACAGCCAGGGTTATCTCCACGTTAACTGCTTCTGAAAGCAGAAGGAATTATTCCTCTCTGAGCAACCTTTGCCATTTCCCAGAGAAAAGCCACTGGATAACCCAGAACTGCCCTGATAGGATGGCTGGCACTGCTCAGAGAGGATCCCTGCATCCTGGGACAGTTGAGATTCTGGGAGCTGTGATCCAGGGCAGGGCTGTCAGTGCTGATGTGTTTAGTGTATAACTGATATATATTGGCAGTGCTGAGTTAACAGTTGGACTTGGTGATGCTGGAGGTCTTTCCAGCCTTACAGATTCTAGAATTCAATGATTATATGTATATAATGGATCACTAACTCACCAGTGAGAGTATTACAGGCAGAAGAAAGTAGGTGTGGGTTGTATTTCACAAAATACCTCTTCCCTATGACGAGCTACCTCTAGATGCTCACAAGCCTCCCCACAGGCTCTTTTGAGGACACTTCAAACCCTCAAATATCCAAAATTATTAGAGCTGCTCCTTGTGATTCTTCAAGTGGGGAAAAAAAATCGATTTAAAACCTTGAAACCAAACCCACAAGTGTTCTGTACCACTGAGGAAGGTACCTGAGTCTCTACCTGAGCTTGCAAGCAGCAGTTTTGGGTAAGTTGCCCAACCTACACATTAAGTACAGTCTTGCCTGGAAGAATCACAAAAGAGCTTAGAGAGTCACCATAAACATTTTAAATAGTAAAATGTTTAAAACCTTGAAATGGATTGTCCCTTAATGTGGAGAAAGATCATTTTCTAAGAGAGGCTGACAATGTGTGCTACAGAAATGAAAAAAGTCAAATTCACCAGATCACACAATCATTATAACATAAAAAAATGTAAACACTGGCAAACAGGCCATGACAAGTTATTTCTCCAACATGCATGAGCAGGAAAAGTTGTTATGCTTTGGAGTAGCTCAGAAGCCATGGAAGTCAATTCAGGACATGAAATACAGAAATGAGCATCTTTGACTCAAGTTATGTTCAAGTAAAATACATAAGTAACCACAAATCTTTGCCCAGAGCTGCTTAAATGATGCCAATCCCATTTTTTAAAGCTCCTAAAATGTTTTGATTAACTTCCCTCAGTATTCAGAAAACACACTGATATCTACTGTGCCAATCCTTGAGCTCTGGGCTCCCAGGAAGATGGTTCTTCCCAGGTATTTCTACAAAGTTCAGAAGCAAGGTGAGATTCCAAGGGGATTTTTATTTCAATACAGACATTCCCATGGCTTAGAGAACCCTCAAACACACACCTTTATACTATAATCCAAATGCTTGGTATCTAGTGTTTGTCTCCACTGATTTGCATAATCATGGAATCATAGAATCATAGAATCATTTAGGTGGGAAAAGACCTCCAAGATCATTAAGTCCAGCCTTTTACTGAACACTGCTGTGTCAACTAGAGCAGAGCACAAAGGGCCATGCCCAGTCATTTCTTGACCATTTCCAGGGATAGTGACCCCACCACTTCCCTGGGCAGCCCATTTGAATGGACTAATTGTCAACAACTCTTTCTATGAAGAAATTCTTTCTGATGTCCAGCCTGATCCTCCCCTGGTGCAACTTGAGGTTGTATCTTCTTGTCCCGTCCTTGTTCCCTGGGAGCAGAGCCCGACCCCCCCTGGCTGTCCCCTCCTGACAGGGAGCTGTGCAGAGACACAAGGTCCCCCCTGAGCCTCCTTTTCTCCAGGCTGAGTCCCCCCAGCTCCCTCAGCTGCTCCTCATCANAGCGCCTATTCGCCGAGGCACTCTCCAGCCACTCTGCCCCAGCCTGTAGCACTGCAGGTGGTTGCTGTGGCCAAAGTGTAGGACACAGCACTTGGCCTCACTGAACTTCATACTGTGGGTCTCAGTCCATCTCTCCAGCCTGTTCAGATCAATATATCAATAATATAGGTTATACAGTTATAGAATAACAGAATGGGTCAGGTTAGGAGGGCCCGCAGAGGGTCACCCTGTCCAACCTTCCTGCTCAAGTAGGGCCATCCTAGAGCCTATATTTTATAATAATACTTTATATAAATATCTAATATTGTGTTAA